>JAVCKU010000042.1:5360045-5373620 GCA_032273985.1 Hypsolebias coamazonicus | reverse complement strand
CACACACACACACACACACACACACACACACACACACACACACACACACACACACACACACACACACACACTTTAAACAGCAATACTAGGTCACAACACCAACGTTGGGAAAATTGTATGCATCTGAATATTTTTCATTTTATTAAAAACAATCATTTTTCAATTTGAGCCATTTTGATCTGTTACCTAAAAGCCTTAAAGAGGAAACACAGCATTAGAAAATGCTCCGTCCAACTGATTTCAAATCAGAAAAGAATGTTGTAATAATTAAAACACGTAAACAGCTCAAAGCCACAGATGTTCAATTGCGCTTGACTGTCACACTTGGTGAAGAAATGGCGAAGCTAACGGGTTGAACGGAGCAACCCTGCTGCGTGTGGGCGTGAATAGTCGAGGGGTGAAGATGGAAAGGTCATGTCTGTCGTGGAGGAAGGGTTTGGGCCAGTACGTGTGTGTAAATGTGCTTTGTTTGTGGATGTGGCGGTCTCAGGTGGAATTGGCTGAAATTATGGTAAAGTGTGTGTATGCGTGTGATGGATGAGGTCAGATCATGATGTTTCTCACCACAGAAATTATGAACAAACAGACAATCCATCAGCGGATATTGGATTAGAAGATTCCTCCACTTCATTCAGCTCTGTGCTAAGAACAGGCATAAGATGAAAGATATGTCAATACATATAATTTAAAAAGGACTATATTTAGACAACACAACATACACAACTTTTTGTTTAAATACTTGTTAACATTTAACCAATGTTGATAAAGTTGCAATGATTTTTGGCGGACACAAAGGTCCACCAACACTGACTACGCTGCAGAAGACAAGCTCAGACAAAATGAAAGGGGAAAAAGAGAATATATTACGAAAAATGTTTTTTATGTTATGGTGGATTTTGTTCTTGTGAATTTTCCAAAACTGCCTCCCCTTCCATACAAAGAAAATTCATTAATTTTACTATTTTTGATGAGCATTTTATTTGATTCTTAACATAAAAAGAGTCTACAAATTATATATTCACATTTTTGTTGTTGTAGCTGTAAGTGGGAAAATATGCACGTTTGAGACAAACTGCTTTTCATAAAATTCCCAAATAAACATCTTTAATGTAATTTTTGCATTTTTTTTGGTGTGGAAAAAAAAAACTAGTTCCTCTTTTTAGTTTTATGCTTAATAAGTTGCACGTCAACGTTAAGAAGCTTTGCAAACAAAAGGCAGAATAATTTGGTATTCGTAATAATTATTGAGCCCCATTGATTGTTTTATTTTCATGGAGCCAACCTGCAACAAATAAGCGTATGAGTGCTGAACAGCTGCTGTCGTAATGAAGTCTTCTGAGAGTGAAAATAGAAACAGCAGCATTATTGTTGGAAAAGAGCCAGCCGACGAGCCGTGCTCAGGTGCTGCGCGTGGAGGGCCAATCATCACTGGGTTGGTTCTGCCCTAATAAGAGGATCTCCATGATCCAGTATCCAGGACAAAGTACCCTGACCCTGATTGTCCAGTCCTCCCAGCACCAGCTGCTGCTGCTACTCTCCCCATGCAAAATGGAAATGACAAAGGACACACACTCCAGTGTTTGACCTTACTGTACCTCATAAAATAGTGCACAAGAAAAGCAGACTGTAAAGTTTGATGGAGATTTTGGAGGTGAGGGTTTTAAATTTGAAACAACTATTTTGAAGCTTCATCTTGTTTTGGTCAAAGTTTGTGTCCAGATGTGTACCTGTATATAACGTGTGTGGCTCCTTTTTTAAACCAGAACATGCAGCTCTGTTTGTGTCTGTGAGCTTCAGCTCATCATTTCTTTGTTTTATTATCACACAAAGGTGAAGCAAAGTGAATCAGCGGACAAATATCATGAAACTCTTGAGAAGTAACATCTGCAACTGAATATTGTTTTGGAGCCAGCCCTTTTTAAAGTTGGCTGCTACAGCTAATCAGCATTAGTCAACACACACAAAAAAAAAAACCTCCATAAATTTGCAGATACTGGATTAAAATAAGATGTGATAGTAGCTGAGAGTCATCAACATAAACTCGAAGCATCTTGTGAGACGTGTCGGTGGCAGATGGCGACAGATGAACGGCCTTCATTTGTCCTGCAATGCGACGAAAAATGATAAAAATGCAAAAATCAACAAATGTGCAATGTTAAAATCACAGCAGTCATCTGAACATCTTAAACCTGCCTCCACGCCTGCCTTCATATCAGCATCGAGGTTTCTGAACAGTTAAAAAAAAAACATGTTGGCTTAAAGAGCAAAACGGGAGCATTCACATAAATAAACCAACACATTTACAAAACCAGAAAACAAACATTTTTTTTTAATTTTATTGTAAGTCACATGTGGAATCACAGTTTCAAATTAATTAGCTTCAATCTGCTTTGATCCGAAGAAAGTCTCTGTCAATGTAAAGACGCTGTGTGCAAGGTTTCATGGTTGACCTTCATGCACGGTTCTGCAGAAAACGGCTGGTATTCTTGTTCCTCAACAGGAATGTCAGATGCTTTCTAAAGCAGAAAACCTTGAGGTGTTTCAGTGTAGGAAACCTCATCATATGACTCAAAACATCCTCTTTTAATCAGAAACACACATTATTTACCATTCGCTCCATTCTCTTTGAATAAAAATATGCTGCAGAAAACAATCATCTTTTTAATCACAGTTGCAGCCTGTGCATGAACTGTGTCTCTATGCAGCTACAAGTCAACATGTTTTTATTTTTGTTCAAAGCATGTCTGTGTAAATAATCTCATTTGCAGAACTACTGCGAAGATGTCTTTTCTAGTGGTTGAACAATTGATAAGACAGGTTAAGAAAATAAATAGCATTGATTCTAATATTTTCTTGCACTGTTATACTCTAGGACCTTGAAATAAATTGATCAAAGAATACAAGTGCATGCAGGTTGTTGGATTAGACACTCACAATGTCTAGAAAGATTAAAAAAGTAACTTGTCTTAGCCAGTGCTTTCTTACTTGTCTACAAGAATACGCTTTAAGCATATTTTCAAAATGTATACATCAATAAAGAAAATCCACACTTTTTTCTAATCAGTAGGTGTTGAGTGTGTGGAATATTGAAATTGTGACAGTATGTCGACCAGCACATTCGTTTTTGTACCCAAGTCAAGAGCCAAAGTGACTGAAAACAGGTAAATCAAGGTGACGTCTGTGGAAGAGCTGTTTGGGATTGAGAAGTCCAACAGTTTTCATGTACTCGTACATATTTACACAGATTTGTTGAGTAAAAGATTTGAATTTTAGACCAGAGTTGAAGAAAACGTGCACACATTAAACTTACTGCTCTAGCAGAAGGGTTGCACGGTGGCTCAGTTGGTAGAGCGAGCAGGTTGCCTGGTGGACCTTTCTGGGTGGAGTTTGCAAGTTCTCATGCAAGGCTTTTTTTCCCAGGTAGTCCAGTTTCCTCCCACAAACCAAAAACATGCATGTTAGTCTGACTGGTAACTCTAAATTGTCCTTAAGTGTGACTGAGAGAGTGAAGGGTTGAAGCGTATGTGTCCCTGTGATGCACTGGAGACCTGTCCAGGGTGTCTCCCTCCTCTCACACATTGACTGCTGGACATGGGGACCAGTGACCCCCATGAACTAAAAAGGAAAAAGCAGGTAAAGATGATAGATGGATCTAGCAGACATGTTGCAAAAGCCATGCGTGTGTGTTTGAATGGCAAGCTGTGGGCTCTACCACCCTGATTTGGGGGTTGGGGAGGGGGGTAATAGTGCCTGTGGCATGGGCACCTGCACATTTAGAGAGGCACGATCAATGCAGGACAACATATACAGGTTTTAGAACATGGGCTCCCATCCAACAACCAAAAACCCAGGACTGTTGAACGGATTGAATCCTACATCAGACAAGAACGGGACATTCCCCTCCTAAAACTCCAGCAGCTGGTCTTCTTTGCTCCTACACATTTAAAGGATGTTGTTAAAAGAAGAGGGGATGCTTTACAGTGACATGACCCCGTCTTAACTGTTTTCACACATGTCGTTGCAATAAAATTCAAATTTATCACCAAAAATGTTCTTATTTATAACATTTGATGTGCTTTCTATGTCCCATTGTGAATAAAATGTGGGTTTATAAGATATGAAAACTGATGAATTCTGTTTTTATTTACTTTTCATACAACTTCCTCGACATGTCGGTGTAATAAAAAGTTGCACACCTCAGAGAGCTCGATGCTCTTCGCACCACATTCATCTTTCTTGATCACGTCTCTGCGAAATTAAACAACGCCAACAAAAACATAAAGCCTCGATTTGAACTGTTCAGTATGCGAGCGTATTCTGTACAGAACCGCAGCGGAGAAGCTACAGAAAAAAAAGAGGATCCTGATGATGTGGTTTCGTTTGTACTCTGAATTCATTCGTTCAGTTTGTTTTGCATTAGCTCGGGCTGCTGGTCTTAAAATCAAATTAGCAAAACAAATCAACCATATGATGCGCAGGCTTGCTGATTGCTGCTGTTTTTCTTTCGTTTTTTTCCCCCCTCTCTTCATTTTATTGGCATATTAGCCCTCCTTCCTCTGCTTTCCTCCTGAAGTTGCAGCTTTCTCGCCACGAGGGTCCCTGCGGACCAGACCAGATGTTCCAGGCAGCACACTTCCCCACTCTCCGCCTCATGGAATATTCATGGGCAACCAGGCACCACAGCACACAGCAAAGCAACACACAGACAAGAGACAGTTTATTTATTTATTTATTTCATCACCCTGATGCCTGGCTGTCTAATGCACAACAGTTCATCGTACAAACGCATCTCCTGAATCTTTTTTTTTTCCCTTCATAGTGTTTCTTTTCAGTCCAATGACTGCTCAAGATCCATAAACATGCCTTCATTTGTAGCCAACTAACGCATGTCTGTGACTTTGTGTGTGTCATTAGCAAAACGTTTCATGTCTCATCAATGGTTTGACATCTAAAACTGTCCAAATTTAAGAGTAAACCCAATTCAAGATGGCCACCAGAGCTAATCAAGCTTAACAACACAAATATGAGTAGAACTTAATCGGTTTTACACGTTCGGTTAGAAATTCTGTTTGATACAAACCGCAACAGCTCACGCATGTGCGGAGGTGGACAATATGGATCCTTTCAAGAAATGTCCAGTCTTTATTTTTATGTGAAATAAAATATCCATCCATCCATCTGACCAGGGTCTTCTCCTAGTCAGACATGCCTGAAGCACCTCCCCAGGAAGGCATTCAAGGAGCATCCTTACCTCAATTCACCTCAACTGGCTCCTTTTACTGTATGGGAACAGCGGCTCCACTCCAAGTCCCTCCTGTAAAACTAAATCTATTTCTCTATCTCGTGAACAAGAGCCTGAGATCCCTGAACTCCTCCACCTGAGGAAGAACCTCACTCTCAACTTAGAGAGAGCAATCCATATCATTTTTCTTGCCCATCATCATTTAAAAAAATTATTTTTTTTAAACTCTGCTTTTCTTCAATTTTTCAAAAAGAAACCGTCCAGATGACCTGACTGAACATTGTTGGATTTATACCTGGATTATTGAGCATGAACTTTGGTGTTTTGAACCACGTTGGCTATGGTTGCTTCAGAGGAGTTGACGGGGGAGAGGGCAGGCCCCGGAGGCCATCTTACCGCCAGAATACTGTATTTTTTTTTTCACTATGGAGTATGCTGTTTGTGGGAATCAGTTTGTTGTAATGGCTCCTCAGACCGAAGAAGTCCTTTGGATGGATGAAGGATGAAATGTCACAGCAGAAAAAAAAATCAGATGACTTGACTGAACGTTGTTGGCTTGGAACCTGGATTATTGAGCATGAACTTTGGTCTGCTTTCTTTCCTTCTCTCATGCTCATCTCAGTTTTATTTGGCAGATGGGTGTTGGGGGAGTGGAGAGTGTGCTGAATAACTGATGTTTGTCGGTGATTCCTAATGGCGGCGCCTAAATATGAAGCCATTATTTACAACCCTGACTAATGCAATGGAACACTTAAATTCTTTGTTTGATGATAATTTGGCTAAACGCTCTACAGTAATGCATCCTGTTGGGCTGTTAATGGCAAGATGTCCATGATGGATTGGTGGTTGTTTGGATGAAGGTTCACCAGCCATTATTTATCAATACTCCAGACCCAAGTGACACTTATAATATGCATCAAATGATGGAGCCACAAATTATTATCGCCTGCCGCTGAAGGCGAAGGTCGCGCAATAATGTTTTTGCTTGTTTGATTGTCTGAACTGTTCGCAAAATATATCATGAATCACTGATGGGACGTTAATGAAACTTTCAGAAAGTAATCTTACGTGATTGTATAAATTGATGGACTCGGAGTAGGTAAACTGACAGCGAGCAGACCACACACAGGCAGGTGAAATAAATTTACAAGTGAAGTGATTCTCAGGGGAGATCTGTAAAGAGATGGTGAGTTTCTACATCCACAGTATACATAGAAGATACTATATTTTTTGGCCTATAAATCAGTTTTTTCCATAATTTGCATGACCTGTGACTTTACACCGAAGCAACATATTTATGGATCTGTTCCCATATTAATTACACCATTTTTTGGCTGAGGTATGACAGTTTTCATTAATTCTAACCTTGAAAATATTAAACACTACCATTTTCAGCTGCTAGATGGCACTCGAGTAGTATGGCATGCCGATGAGCATGTAATAAGTAAATGTGGCTATTAATGACACAATCGGCCTGCCATACAGGCCAACTTCGTTCTGCTCACTGCTTGGAGCAACTGTCAAAACAGCTCCATTTCGCTGCGCCACCAAGGCGAAATGCAGCTGATTTAAACAATGAAGTGCATTTATTAAGTAAAAGTTCAACTGAGACACACCTTAACTATAATGTTGAGCAAACAAACAATTGTTTTAGGTGCTTATCTTGTTAAATTTCAAAGAAATGCACAGCGTTCCTCCTTCCTGATTCTGCGCGCTCCCATAGCACCGAGATAGCAAATAAATTTGAAATGCAGCTGATTTTATCATTACGGTGCATTTATTTAAGTAAAAGTTCAACTGAGACACACCTTTACCATAAAGTCGAGCAAACAAATATTGTTTTTAGGTGGTTAGCTTGTTAAAATTAAGAAAAAAATGCACAGCGAGTCGTCCCTCTGCACTCTTCCACTGTCGCGAATCGGCTTTTGAAATGCAGCTGTTTTGACTGTCAAAGTGCATTTATTAAGGAAAAGTTAGACTGAAACACACCTTCGTTATATATTCGAGCAAAGAAACAATTGTTTTTTAGTGTTAATCTTGTTAAATTTTTGTCATATTTCTTCTGTGCATGCTCCCACGGCCACCATTTGGCAGAAACGTGATGCAGCAGCGGTGACCCATAACAGATGCAACGTATACGGCGAAGCAACATATTTATGGATTTTCCACTTTAGACATATCTGGACTGATGCAACGTATATGACAGTGCGATGTGTACGGCAGAAAATAGGTTAATCAGTCTGGAGGAGAGTTTTTACTTTATCCATGTGTTTCAGAGGTCTAGAGGGAATCAGGAGACTTCCAGGAGTGACTTGGAGAACCAAGATGGAGAAGGGTAAGTACAGGCGGAAAGAGTAGTAGGTCAGAACTCAAAGGCTGTCATATCCCTTCAAGAGCTGAAGAAAGTTGGAGGAATGCCCAGATATCCACGGAACGTAACCAAAAGAAAGACTTAGGAGAAGGTACCACGATGACAATCCACAACAAGGGAGATAAGGAACTAGAAGCACGAGGAAATAAAACAAGATTAGGTTTTTTTGATGACCAGGTGAGCCTTGCAGTTGGTATGTATCAACGTTCATGCTCAATAATCCAGGTGGAAAAATCCATCAGAGTTTCTTCTGGATGGTTTCTTTTTGTTGAAACGTTTCGTCTTTCATCCAAAAGACTTCATCATTGTGTTTATAAGACTGAGTTTGTTGTGACTCCTTGGACTGATGGAGTCTTGGATGAAAGACGAAACGTTTCAACAAAAAGAAACCATCCAGAGGACCTCTTGGTATCTAATGTTCCAGTGGAGAGAAGCTGACGCACAGGCCCTTAAATACAACATCTTCTCAGCCAGGATCAGGAACAGCTGGTGGTCGTTAGTGCCGCCCTGGGACTCCGGAGGCTGCAAGGTGTGGTTAGTGCACAAAACAGTGGTTCCTACCATAATCACTACACGTACATCTACAACTGATTAACATTTGGAGCTGGTCCAATTTAAGATGGCTGCCACAGCCCACTCCTGTTTAAATATGCAAAAATGGCTACAAATTAGAGCTATTGACCTGAAATTAGGCGTCGTCATGTCTGGGCATCATCCTTAACATATACTTTGAGTGCCACATATTTTGGAATAGTTTTGCACAATTTTTTTTTTTTTTTTGCAATGACTGTTGACATTCACCTTTTGTTTAAAAAAAAAAAAATCTAAAACCACTGGAGAGATTTCAATGAAGAATGTGGAGTCAGTTCAAACCAACATGGCTACCACAGCTAACTGAGCAAAACTGTACCTCACTGAGGTTTTCCAAAATTTTGTTACGGAAGCAAGCAAGGTCAAGGGCTGAAAGACGATGAGAGCTAAAGAAAAAAGAGTAGAAGTTGCAGAAAGACTACCCCATCCTTCTTAGTAAGAAAAACAGGGAGGTTGGATGCCAGGCGGTACCTCTGCTCCACTTGACTGCGGTCCAAAATGACAGCTGACGGCTGCGGCACCGACATCATGGACGAGCAGATGTGGCGGCATCTTTCCAAGTGCAGCAACACTTCATCACTTCCCTCATCCTCTCAGTCTTTTTATTTTTTTCCCCCTCAAGAACGTTGTTTGTTGCCTCTGCATCTTCTGCGGCACATCTTACTCCAACTTCTTCTCACCCTCCATCTGAATTTTTGGCTGATTTAGTTTTTTTTTTACTTTACCGTGTAGGAGAACGTTTTGTGTTTATGAAATGAGCAGTCCCAAAAAAAAGGCTGATTCTCTCAGTATTGTTCATCTTCTCAGACGGATCTCCTCCCAGCATGCACCTGTAGTAAAGAGGTTATTCAGCTCTTGCGCAGCTGAGGCACAGCTGACAAATCTCTGGCCCACATCCGGCACTACTTCCACTCCAGCTAATCAAACTGCTTTCATATAATCAGCTAATTAGTAGCTAATGTAATTTCACAATTATTACCTTCTCTAAACATTTCATTTTAAACATTTGGCTATGAATACTACACAGAGTGTCCCTCCCTTTTGTTTTTATTGCCCCAAAGTGAAGCAATGGTGTTTTTGCCCCATGTGTGAATGTTTGTCTGTACAGTTAGCAAAATTATTCTGTGAATCGTTTAATGGACATCATGTTCAGAAAGTAAATATGAGGTTAAGGTCTATAACTTATTAACTTTGGTGTCAATGCAATTCAAGACAGCAGCCTCAGTTAATCTTCCTTATCCTGCACAAAAATGACTATTCCGCAGTGATTTTTTTAAGATAATGAGCTAAATAGTAGCTGAGAGTAATTCACAACCCATATTTTACTCACCAACAGATCAGGCTAGTTACTGTTAAATTGCGTGAGATAAATGGAACTTACTTATATAGCGCTTTCCAGCCCCCTATGAGGGGCCCCAAAGCGCTTCACAGTACCAAATAGAGATAGTGCAAAGTATTGTTTCCAATGTGTGACCAAAATTTATCTTCTTTTTCTTAAATGATGACTTTAGTCTAAAACTTTGACGTGAAAGGTGGCAGGCATTGCTTCAACGAAAGCAAGGGTTCAGATTTTCCTGTGTTCATCCGAGTGTGTGCATCATTATCCGCCATCTCTTTTCACGCAGACTTACTTTTGATCAACGCCGCATTTGCGTTTTTCTCTCGTGCAGCAGCGCGTAATCCTCATGCAGCAGCAGCAGCAGCAGCAGCAGCAGGGAGACCCTCAGCAGGATGAGTTTATCAGGAGTGTAGGTCAACTAGGGCAGTTAATAATGCTGTTATCTTGGAGGCAAGGAGGAGAAGGAGGAGGAGGGCAAGGAGAGAGCAGAGATAAAGAGAAAGTAAATAAATAGAAAAAGGGGAAAAGAAGGGTTAAAGCAAGAAGGGACGGAAAGTGGGGGCAGGAGAGACTGAGCTCAGGGTTCAAAAAGGAGAGGGAATCCCTGCTGGGTGCACGCAGGGGGCGGTGGGCCAGGTGGAAGTCGGGCAGTGTTTGTATTCCTCTGCATGTGGCTCTTTCTTTGTGTGCAAATGCAAAGGGCTACTGCATTCAATATTCTAGTCAGCCCAGACTTGGAGTACCAAAACAACCTGTCAGGGAGAATCCAGATGCTCTTTCCTCCTCCCGCCTTCCTTTTCCTCCTCAAGCATGCATATGGTGGACCATTTCGATTAATATTTTTCTGGCATAAACAGGATTTTTTTTTTCATCTAATGGGAGGGTGTTTAGGTTTGAGTAACACATTTTGTTTTGAGGGATTGTGATGTGTTGTTAGTGCAGCATCTTGACTAAGGCGACGGTTCTCTGCAGAGGCTCAGACGTTTACTGTTGTAACTGACTTTTTTCACGTTTTGATCTCTGTCAGCCGCGGCAAGCAGAGGTAAATGACTCAAGGCGCAACTGTGAAGAGTTGAAAAAAGTAACAAGGTTCGCAATCGCTTGAGTAGAAAGTAAAAGTAGAAAGAGAGACACTTGCAGCAGTGTCTTGTGGCTGTTTCAGCTGTAGATTTGAAAAAAAAAGACAGGGAAAGACAATATAAACAATGTGGTACGATTCATGTGGATTCCTCCTTTCCTGCTTCCCTCCTCACGTTTAGACAAACCTCATAAGATATGCTTGTAGTGTTGAGAAGAAGGCATGCTCCGCAGAACAAATGGTGTTAATTTGCCGCGCCTCTCTGAAGCTGCACATTAGAGAGAAGCCTTCGGGGAGAGAGGGAGGGAGGAGGAGATGTGGGGCTGGGGGTGGCAGAGGGAGGTGAGAGAGGAGGAGGAGGGAGGTGGCAGCAGCTGTGCTGGAATTAATGTCTGCATGCCAAATTAGAAACACCATGCATCTTCGTCAGAAATTCACAGAAAAAAAAAAAACGAGGGAGGGGATGGGAGGAAGGGTAAGGAATCAGAAACAGTGAAACACAGACAGACAGACAGACAGACAGACAGACAGACAGGTTTGTGTGTAGGGTTTTGTCTATGGCCAATACGATACATATACCAATACACTGTTAACATTCTGATTCATTAAAGATGCATGGGCAACAAACAACAACACAATGCAACATCATTCATCCTATAATAACGACGATTCAGTTTTTAGTCACAATATAATTCAGCTTTTAGTAAGGATATTATTAAGGTTGCAGTGTAAACCAACCACTAGAGAGAACAAGACAGTATCTCGTGTGCCGGTCTCAAACTTGGGGAAACGGTGAGGGTTGTGTCAGGAAGGGCATCCGACATAAAACACTTTGTCAAAACTAATGTGCACGTTCATCTAAGCAGCACCACACTGGGTCGTTCAGGGCCTGGGTTAACAACAGAGAGATGAGGAAAGTCAAGAATGTAGGACTGAGGGTTGCAATACTAAATGTGCGGACAATGACATGTCATGCTTGTAGCTCGAGAGTTAGGCCCAGGTGCAGGCAGACCACGGAGACTTGCGAATATAATAACAATTATTTATTATATAAATGAAAGAGGCAGCTAAACTTACATTTAGGATCACATGAGGGAACACAGGGATCAGCAGGTGACAGACAGCAATGACCAGACAGACGCAGACTTAAAGACAGAAATATTAACAAAACAAGTGCAGACAAATGCGACACTTCACAGGTGCAAAAACGGGGACAAATTACAAGATAAGAACCAGGACACGTCACAAAAGGGCACCATCCTGACATGACAGGCAAAGGTAGAGAGCTGGGTGACATGATGCAGAGAAGGAAGGTAGACACTTTATGTGTCCAAGAAACCAAGTGGGAGGGCAGCAAGGTTTGCAGCATTGGAGCAGGGTTCAAACTGTTTTACCATGGTGTGGACAGAAAGAGAAATAGAGTAGGGGTGGTCCTGCAGGAGGAGTTGGCAAAGAATGTAGTAGAGGTGAAGAGAGTGTCAGATAGGGTGATGTGTCTGAAGGTAGAAGCTGAAGGTCTGATGCTAAACATAGTCAGTGGTTATGCTCCACAGGTTGGATGTGATGTGGAGGAGAAAGATTTGGAAGGATCTCCTCCCAGGGAGGCGAAAGTGGTGATTGGAGCAGACCTGAATGGACATGTTGGTGAAGGAAACAGAGGGGATGAGGATGTGATGGGTAGGTTTGGTGTCAAGGAAAGAAACCAGGAAGTAGAGCTGAGCAGCCCGCCCCCACCTAGGACTGTCAGACCACATCTCAATATTCCTGGCTCTTGCTTACCTGCCCCAGCTGAGACGCTCCAGACCAGTACAAATTAAAATAAAATTTTGGATCCAGGACAGTGGCCCCATACTTGAGAGATTGTTTTGAACGAACAGACTGGCAGGTTTTCAGAGACGCTGCTGAAAATGGAGGAGCGCTTAATCTGGACCAATACGCATCCTTAGTTCTGGGGTACATTAGCACATGTACTGACAACGTCTCTACCATAAGATATATTAAAAGTTACCTGAACAGAAACCCTTGGCTGAATGCAGAGGTGTGCACCCTGCTGGTAGCCAGGAACACTGCCTTCAGGTTTGGAAACTCAAGAGGAGCTGAGAAGGGCTAGGATAGAGCTGGTTGCTGGTATTAAGAGGGCCAAGGCCGCATATGCACAGAGGATCAAGGGTCAATTCACCTCACAAGACCCACGGAGTATATGAAGGGACATTAATTGTATAACAGATTATAAAGGCAGGAGCGAACAATACCCCAAAGACCCATCACTGCCTGATGCCCCCAACAAGTTCTACACACACTTTGAAGACCCGAACAGACCACCCAACACCAGACTCACCTCATCACCGGATGAAGAGCATCTTAGCATGACCGCAGCAGAAGTAAGGAGTACTTTCAGGAGGATTAACCCTCACAAGGCAACCGGCCCAGACAACATCACCGACAAAGTGTTGAAAGAAAGTGCCGATCAGCTCTGCGAGGTGCTGGCCGACCTCTTTAACACCTCACTTACCCTGGAGAGAGTTCCCACCTCCCTAAAGACTGTCATCATTAACCCAGTCCCAAAGAGTTCTCCAGTGACTGGTCTGAATGACTGTCGGCCAGTGGCCCTCACCCTGATATTCGCTAAATGCTTCAAAACCTGGTCATGACCCACATCAAAACAACCATCAACATCAACAAGGACCCTCATCAGTATGCATTAGAGGATGACACAGGAGTGAATTTTCACTCCTGTCCTGTCCTGGTCCCACAGAAAACATCCTGTCCTGTCCCAATCCTGGTCCAGAGTAAAAAAAATAACTCCTGTCCTGACCCGCTCCTGGTAACATGACTCCTGCTCTTGTTTTTTTATCTCTTCGTTTAATTTTTAGGAAGTACATTTAATTTAATTTTCTACCCATTCCATTTTAAATTACTTTGTGTTCTGCAGTTTTATTTCAAAAGATATGGCA
>JAVCKU010000042.1:5086634-5104889 GCA_032273985.1 Hypsolebias coamazonicus | reverse complement strand
AGTCGCCGGACTCTAGAAAATATAAGAAAAACAATAAACAGCTAAAACAAAGTGTGAATGTTGAATTAACCTTCGCACAACAAGTTAAACACTGTTTGTGTTGTTGTTGTGTCTTCAAGTCATTTGATCTGGAGAAAAAAACTTGGAAAACTCTCAAAACTTCCTCACAGGAATAAAAGAGGTCATCTGAAGCCATTTCAGTATTTGTCCATGCCTGAAGTAGGCCATATCTGTCTCTGATAAAACACACAGAGGAAAAAAAAAAGTGCATTATTAGTATTATTGTGGTTCTTTTTCAGACTGGAATTCCAGCTGCCTGGTTTCAAACAGATGTCAGTGACAAGAAGGATGCTGAAGTGTGATGACAGAGGAGAATGGTACCTGAAGAATGTACTCTGGGCACGTCTGTGTGCTGCTGATGCAAATGATGCTGCAGAGGATCAACAAACGTTCCCTCACACACGGACACATCAAAGATCAGACACAAAGGCATCAGCTGAATACACACCTTCATTCGGCCATGTTATTAAATCTCGAGCGGTAGATCCTACAAACATTACTCATACTTTGTAGGAGTGCTGTTACGTGACTCGTCTCCTGTGAGTGTGAGTCTGCAGGCTGCTCGACTGAAAGCTACAGGGAACTCACAGTTTTACAGAGTTTTACAATCTGCACCGCTCTCTGTGATCCCTCTTTCTGGGTCACAATGAGCACTGACCATCATAACTTCAGGTTCATCAGAAATATTTGACCTTAAAAATACTGAACCAATTTGTTTTTGTTAGAAAATGTTATTTTCTATTCAAATACCATTACACATTTTATCTGCTTTCCCTTCCCATGTCTTGTAGAGCTCTAAGGTCACAAGTCCATCAGAGGGACACTTATTCACTCACCAGTCAGTGCATGTTTTTGGCCTGAGAGGAAACCGGAATACCTGGAGAAAACCCGCACAAAACATGTGGAGAACTTACACAGAAAGGCTCCAGACCAGGAAGTGATCCAGCAACCTTGCTGAGAGGTGACAACTCTGTACCCACTGCTCCATGACAAATAAAATTTACTACAGAATTCAAATACCGTGGGGAGTACCACATCCTGATGTAGTCCAACCCTCTGCACAAATTTTAATGTAAAGCAAGAAAAAAAAAATCACATTTTGTATTTTTCATTGTTTTGAATTAAGCACACAAGGAATCGTAGCCGCCATGAGCTATAAAGAAATATTGTGACAAAACAAATGCACATAAAAACCACTTAAAGGGTTTTAGCATAAAAGGTGACCCACTGTTACTCAGTCACTCTTTCAAACTTTGCAGACAATATTATGATGAAACATCTATGGAACACATTGCTTTCCCACAATATGCCTGTTCTTTTTTAATATACTTTCATATTTGTGCTGTAGCTGATATTAAATTAGTATCGGGTGTTGTTTAATTATTAATTATGTAGCTTTAAAACCTTAATTTGGATCCTGACAAGTATTAAATGCTCCCTCTGGATTGAAAAGAAGACTCAGTCTTGAGCAGAGGAGTTTTGCTCATGAGTGATGGTCGAACAGAGCAGGAGAAGAACTGAAGGATGGGGCCTAGTCCGCAGTAATGAGGATGTTGCTCCAGTCTGTCACTGTGAAGACAGAGCTCTTGAGTTACTATTTCGGGCAACCCATCCCAACCCTCACCTAACGGTCATGAGGAGTGACAAGTACAGATACAAGTGGCAGAAATGAACTTCCTCCATTGAACAGCAAAGCTCAGCGTTGGAGAAAAGGCGAGGAGCTCATCAACCAGGAGGAGTTAAGATTAGACCTGCTGCTCCACACCTAAAGGAGTCAGAAGAAGATGATTAGGAAGCTTCCTCGGTGCCTCCCTGTGGAGGTGTTTTGAGCATGTCCCACCTGGAGCTGACCGATCTCCTTGGAAGGCCTTGAGATCCCTCAGGAGGGGCTGCATGGTGTCATGGATGTCTGGCTTCTGCTCCTGGACCTGTTGCTGCCGCTAGCCGACCATGAATTAACAGAAGAGAACGAACAGATGGATGGATGTATGGACCCAATTTTAAATTTATTAAAAAGGTATTTAATCATTTAGAAGTAAAACAAGATCAGATGTTGGCAAAAAAATGAGGTTGCAGAGCTGCAGAAATGTCTGAACACTGAAAAAAAACCATGAAAAAATCTCTTTGGATTTGTAGATAAATATTAAAATGGCATCATCATAGACTTTAACTTCACAAACTATTATCTATTCTTACAATTAACCTTTAGGAAAAACCTTTTGTTTTCATTTAAATCTCACTCGTTTTTCAAATCAACTTAAGGACGCGCAGGTGTTCTGCTTTATTCTGCAGCTCCAGCCCCGTGCTGACAGCGAGGATGGGGAGGTCGAGCAGATCCTGAGCTGGGCCTCCAGCGGCCTTTCTCCAAACTCAAGAGGTTATGTGGTTTTAATCCAGCCTTGTTTTAATTCAGCCTGGGCCTCACGAGGAGGAGGACGTTGGATCCCGGCCACTTGCTCAAGCTGAAAAGACATCGCCCTGAAACTCGGCCTTCGATCGTCTCGAGCTCTCCTGCAGAGAAATGTAAAATACTGATTTCATTTAGTGACAGCGTGCAGCAAGGTGACACGCAACCATCGTCCTTGGGATGCGACCATCCGTCTGCCACATTCAGGGAGCAGTTTCCTCCATTTGGGCCACGCCGACTCATCCCGTTGCCTCGACTTTCTCACTTTTTATTGCTAAAAGCTTCCAGCGGGAAGCGTTGCGACCCGCTTGCAGGCTCGGCCTCTGATTTACTGATCGACTTCATCAGTAACGGTCACCTTCGTCCAGCTCGCCGCGACCGCACATACATCAGGTTAGACTCCTGCTGCAGGCTGTGAGGGAAAACTGAGGTCTTAACAAAACATTTTTAATTCCGCTACTGTGGAATCTGTGATAAGAACATGTCTTTTTGTAAAACAAAAACATTTATTTCCATAGCTTGTTTTTGAGAATACAAGCGGTGAAACCAGCTTAGAAATCATTTGAACTGATCATCCAAACTCACAACCTGATGGGGTCTTAATGCATCTGTAGAACATGGATCCTCTGCTGCTGTCCCAGTTCCAGACAATCCACCCATTTGTGCTTTTATTAAAGATTTGAGACATTCTGGAGACAAAGAAGAGGCCTACTCAGTCTTAGGTGCTCATGTGGCTATGAGCCTACAGCAGGGGTGTCCAGTCTTGGGCCTTGACGACCATCCTGCATGTTTTAGTTGTATTTCTGCTCCGACCTGATTCAATGGTTGAATCACCGCTTTATGTTCTACAAAAACCTGTTAATCCCCTGTTGATTCAAATCCGGTGTAGCAAAGAAACCTGTAAACCATGGACAGAGGCCCTCGGGGACCAGGATTAGACTCCCCTGACCTTCACTGATTCAGATTCATTTTGTTAAATTACCTTTTTTTCTTAGTGTGTTCCCACACATTTGCTGCAGATAACAAGATGGCACTTTCAGGCCTCTGTGATCACAAAGTTCACGTAAACGAAGCGTAAGTGACACAAATCAGTCCATCTCTATACATATGCATGCGGTGCTCTACGACTTAGCTTTTATAACAGTGCAATTTGTCAGCACCATAAAAATTAATGTTTTTCCTGATCGAAAAACTAATTTTCTTCAGTTTGACTTTTTTTTTTTGCTGTAAATATGAAAAACGGACCCGTTTGAGCTGCTTCTTTCTAATTTATCTCATCTGTAAAGAAGGATGGGAGGATTGGCTTTAAATAATCAAAACACATGGTGATAATTAGTGATAAAATATTACCCTTTTCACATATATTTGTTAGAAGAAACAATCACTAACAGCGTCAGCGATCACCAGGTTCTGTTTAATGTCAGGAAACTAGTGAGATCCAAAGGAAGTCTAGAGTACAGCTTTCTGCAGAGATTATATAAAGTTTGATGTTTGTATCCACAAGGGAGAGTTCTTGTTTTGGCCCAGTAACCCAGCACTTGTAGACTAATCCTACGAGGCAGAGGATGGATGGAGGGAGACACGATAATCTTTAAGAAGCGGTCGACAAAATCTTGATTTAGGAAACTGCCAGAGTGCATCTTGGCTACCAGCTTGATCCCTCAGAAAGACAGAACAGCTGTGAATATATTAGAGCAGTGATCACAAAATAACTGGTGGTAACTGTGGTAACTGGCTTGTGATGCCAACCATATACACAAATATTACCAATAAGAAACGACTTCCATCTGCCCAGTTACACCACAATGAACCTCATCACATGGTGCTCTCTAAAGACCAGGGTCCTCTTCATCACACCTTTCAGACTGATGCTAATAAACAGTCTATGTGATTAATAACATTTAAAGTTTTCCTTTGTTTGGTTACTTCCAAAAGCAGCATAAACTATATTCAGAACTCATGAACTTTGTTCAAAATTGTTATAAACGTGCACAATATAAAATAAAGAGTGCCCCCTAGTGTTGAACAAAAGAGCCATCTCCAGCTGTTTACGCTTCCTTACACTTACCTAGAAATAAACATCTCTCAAAGCTTTAAAATGAACATTAACCACAAATTAATCAACTTTCAGCCGCTTAAAAGTTTTTTTTTCACACGTTATTGATGTTAAAACAGCAAATTAGCCCTTGTGCTGAAACCAAATAAACACGCTCTGGCAAACTGTAGGAATCTTTTAACAGCATTAAAACAGAACATGTTTTATAAAGTTAAATCAAAATACAAGAACAGACAGCTGCAGCAAAAATATACAAAGTGCCGCCAAGTTATAATTTATTATTAAAGATGAAAATGCTAACTGAAGGTTGGTATTTAAGTTGCAAGTTTTACAGGTTTGTTTCATAACGCCTGTAGAAAAGAAGGACGACAAAGAATCTCCAACACGTGTTTGATTCATTTGCCGTCTTTCCCCCTCTTTCATCATTTTAACATCAGCTCCTCCCTTTCAACGTTTCCTCAGACGTTTCACAGCTGAAACGTTGCAGAGGTCTGAGACATGGCGTTGTAAATGAAGGTGTTGTTGAAGGGCACAAACTGGTGGCTGAGGATCTTAATGGCCTCTTGAGCAGCTGATCCTGCACAAACACAACGCTGGATGTGAGTTCATAAGCAGTGCGTCAATGTGAAGGCAGCGTGTAAAGGCTTTACCTCCCAGGAATGCAGAAACCGTGTGTGGCTCCGCTGCACCGTAACGACAGCTGCACGGGGACAATTTTAAAATAAACTATTTGAAAGGATTTGTTAATCGCGTTAAAACAGCCAAACAAGCAGTGAGCCGGACTCACAACTCATGGATGTAGTCATCTTTGATGTTGACGTTGAGGCTGTACTCCTGCAGCAGGCTGTTCACACACAGCTTCAGTTTGCTGATGTCTTCCTCCACCTGGTAGTTATACACTCCTGGTATAAAAAACAAACAAGTGTGACAGATTACATTGTAGTATAAGAACAAATTATAAGCCTTCCCCAGACAGGTCACAGTTTAGAAGCATTTTTACTTGGTGAACCTGTAAATAATTGTTAAAAAAGCTGCAGACTTCCCCAAAGGTCCCTGACCTTTAGTGCCTGCTGCAGAAGGGGAAAGGCGTTAACGTCTTATGCATTGTGAAACAAAAATAAAAAAGTAAGTTAATTTTAAAGGCTTGGTGTGGTAATAACTGAGACTAATCCCCAACTTATACAACGAGCGCTAACTGATCACGTCAGATCCGTGTTTAAAACTTTGCCATTGGAATTAACTATCTGTTAGAAAAAAAAAAAAAAACCCTCATGAGTCACTGGATGGATTTTTATGAAACTGATTGGATGTACATCAACAACTAGCGAGAGTGAGAATGGTTGTTCGTCTTTATAGCTGCTCGTCACTGAGAAGTGCCACTCCGTTCGGTTCTCGTCTCTTCTCAGGCGTAGGTGAGCTGCCACGTGACTTGTTTCCCCGCTCGGTGGGCGGGATCATCGATACAAAGTGAGCGTTTCTTGTGGCGCCACCCTGAATCTTCGGATCCGCCAATAAAGACAGAAAGGTCTGGACCTCATCATTGGACCATGGCACAGTTTTTGGAGCTTCCATACTGAACTAAAAACTAAAAAAAAAAAAAAACTGACTAACCCACAATCTACACACAAACGAGCAGGGAGGACGAGGAGGAGGCAGCGGCGACCTTAGCATTTCCTTACAGGCTGGCTCGGAGACATAAAATTAATTTGAAGCTGAGTTTTTTTAAAAACCTGTAAGACGTCCTCTGTGCATCCGTAGTCATGTTTAATTCATGGAAAATCCACAAGACTTGACAAGTACTGTATGTGCTGGGCGGGTCGTCCTGTGACGTAGCTCCACTGGCCGATCAACGGCTGCTGCCTGCTTACGTCACAGCCGTCACCTCAGAGCAGTTCACTTGGAACTACATACAAAGTGATCCCATAAACTAAGCTGAGTGGGGGTGGGTACCGGCAGTAGGCAGGCCCATCACTGGTGCGGTGTGGTGCAGAGCCGATGAGTGTAGGGGGCATCACAGGTCATTACGGTCGCCCAGCGGACAGTCGGCTGTCATCTACCCTCTCTAGAAGAACTGAGTAGTTCCTGTTGTCTCATGAACATCAAGAAAACCCTTCAGGACCCATCACGCACAGGACGCGTGCCGTTTGAACGCCTGACTTCCGGCAGACGCTTCAGATAAATAAAGACAAAAACTAACAGACTAGGAAACAATTTTTATCCTTTCGTCATCACCATGCTGAATGCTGCTAAGCGGTCACTCTGACTTTGTGCACGTTCATGCTTGTAATAAAATAGTTTCATGTGTATAATATAGCTTTAAGTCAACTCCAGCTGATGTGCTGTGGATGGAAAACATTTAAGGACTATTGGGTATTTTCTTCTTATTGTCTTTACTCTATATATTATGTATTTTATTTTTTAACGTAGTAATTATGTGCCTTAATTTTGTTGTATGATGTTTTATTGTTATAAAGATTCTCATTCTGTAGAGACAGAGGCAAAGAGCCACTTGTCCCTGTGATCTGCCCAGAGTGTACCCCACTTTTCCCCTAACGTCTGCTGGAGTTCATCATCAACTACCCTCCAGGACCACGCACAGAAAAGTGGGTGAAAAAAGAAGATGGATAGATGAACACCACCATTTATCAAAATAAGATGATCTTAGTTTAAAACTGTGGTATGGAAGGAAGCAGGCGACATTCATTCCTTCAAGGAATGCTGGGATTCTTTGGATTTTTAAATTTTTTTTTTAATTAATCGTCACTTTATCAGAGCTTGTAAACCAAAAGCATCACTTTCCTTTCCAAGGTACAAACTACGCTGAAAAAATAAAACAAACAAAAAAAAAAAAAAAAAAAAACTCCCAAAGTATAAAGATAATAAAACTTGGTCAAAAACATAAAAAGTAGTTGATCGAGAACACACTTTTGATTGGTGTAGCTCTATCACTTAAAAACCATCAGGAAGTACCTGGGTAGCGGGAGTGCTGCTGATAGAACCGATCAATGGCCCGGAGCATGAGGTAGAAGACCATCTCACTGTCTGGACTGTCCATACTAGAAGCTGAAAGACCACGTTACAGTTAGCAGGTAAACATGTTTGATAGTAGCTGAGCGAACGGTGCAAGAGAGAAAACTCAACAAGAATCAGAGCGGAACAGAAAACTCCTCTCAAACGTACTAATTTCGTCTTTGTTTACCGACTCCACGTTATATTCTTCATCCAAAGACCGACAACGCACGACTCGCAGGAAGGAGGCATTCTTACCTATAAACCAACGAACAAAACAAAGTTTGTTGTTCATTTGCCACAAAACAAAGAATAAAGCACTTAAAAATCAAAAAGCTTACAGAACAGCTTGATGTCCTTCTCAGAGATGCTTTCTGGTGGCTTTGGAGAAAAGAAACAAACATTACAAAGTTAAAATCTTTTTTTTTAAAGCATATAAAAATCCAAATATTTCAGTAAAGGTTGAGCTTGTTAGAATAAAGCTACCCCTACGTGCTTATTTGAGTTGAATGCATGTTGTGGGGTGTGACGCATTACATGTGGAATCATTCTTCACCCTACAGGCTTGATGTTAAAACCAGTTCTAATAGCTTCCTTCTAAGCTGTAAATTGTTAACATTTATTATTAGCAAAATCAGAAACAATATTTTTACACGCAGCTAAACAACTGAAAACTTGTGAAGTTAAAAGTTAAAATTGCAGCTTTGTCAGAAATTTGATTTTAAACCTTTCCAACAGACTGTAGTAGACATTCCACATGTTTAGAAACAGCTGCTGCATCCTGCATGGCCTTTTCCCTGTAACTGAAATAAAAACACACAAAAAAGATCCAATCTGATTTACAAACGGTTGGTCTTCTTAATCGATGTTACTCATACTTTTGATAAATTAATCTAGAGAACCAGCCGTGCCAATAATCCACATTTACACGTTTTGAAGATTGATGAACTTCTGAGAGTCTGCGATCATGTCTGGGATGGTTCCTCGCACCGGAAGGCTTCCATTGCTTTCGCTGCGAGCAAACTCCTTCACAGCTCGCAGCATCACCCAGAAGGATGGCGACTACAAAAATGCAAGCAGTAAAAAAAAAAAAAAAAAAACCTGTGCTTATTTATTTACGATTTAAATGTTTTTAAATAAATATCAATAATAAAAAAAATAGAAAAACAAACTTGTGCTGTGATGTTGTTACACTGTTCACTATTGAAAAGGTCTTCAATAGAGCTGGGAATCTGCAGAAACAAGAAATATGTGGTTAAAAAAAATGGCAAGTCGACAAAGAAAATTGAAACATGAATTAAAAACCAAGCAGCACTTAAGATCTGACACCTTGGTTGGATTTAAAGCAGTATTGACATTCTTAATAGCTTCGTCAAAGTTTTCCTCATCCTCCGGGACACCGTTCTCATTTTTTATGATTCCTAAAAATGTAAAAAAAAAAAAAAATGAATTAACTTAATTCAAACATATAAATCTCAAACAAACTGCAATGTCAACTCATTGGACTTATAAGAAACCACATTCCAGAGATTCAATTGTACCTTCTCGAATCATTTGTCTGAAGGCCTCTTTCTCCTTGTAATTTTTTGGCGGCTGATTGTTGTGCTGCAACAATAACAGAACAGAAGAAGAGTGAGATGATCGTACGTACAAAAACAAACCATTTACAATGTTATTTTCCTTTCCGCTGCTCATATCTGCAGGAGTCAACACAGTAACATTGCATGAAATATTTGGAAGTTGTTTTTTGCAGGATCCTCTGACTCAACCTGGGCTCAAACCTGCAGCCTCCGGATTACGAGACCATATCCCTCTCAACAAACAATATACATCAGGATAACGCTACGATAAGAAACTGTCTTGAAAGAAACTAACCTCACTGAACCATTTCTCCAGAAACTTAGCAACAATGATAATCCAAGGTGTGTGGCTGTGATCCTGCAGAATAAAACGAGAATAGAGGAAAACGATTAGAAGGACAGTAGCTGGAATGATCTGATGTGCATGCCCTCACTGAAGAACAACTACACACCTTCTTTTCCATGTTGGCAAGATCGTATGACTTTATGTGTTTTTTAAAGTCATCAAAAGGTTGATCTAACCTTAGATCCTCCAATGCATTGTCTGGATGAGATTCAATCACTAAAGACAGAGGAACAAAAAATATGATGAGACAATTAATGTATGCACAAAAGTTAGTCAAATGCATATTTACCATGTCAAGATAATTTCCTCATTGATTAAATTATGTTGAGCGATAAAGTAACAACACTTCCAGAGTAACTGACCTGAGTGCTCCTGCACCACCAGTCTCATGTAGCCTATGAGGCCATACGTTTTGCAGACTAGAAAAGGTACAGAGGCGCTCCATAAAACGGAGCCGAGCCTCAGACATGTGCTGTTAAAATTTAGAATAAAAATCAGACAAGTTGCGTTGACAGAAAACTCAAATAATGGATGTTTTACTTTTTCTAGATATCTTGTACCTTTCTGGCAACTGGACACCAATAACTATTGTAAACCTGTGGAAAAACTCTGGATCATTGTCCAGAAGCTTGTCTGGACTCTGTAAGAGAAACAGAAAATATAAGAGTGTCATTTTTACTAGGGATGCACAAAATTATCGGCATGGTATCAGTCGATATTAGCAATAAAGTTAAATATAGGACATCGGCCATTCCATCAAAATAATTCACTGATATAAAAAGCACTTTTATATATATATGTGTGTACCGGTACATATATATTTATTTTATAGTGTTACATCATTTTCAGCCCCCATTTTGACATCTGCATTTGGTAGCAGGCCAAATTGACAAAGACCATGCAGAATAATGTACCGGTAGTATTTTAATTCCACAGAAGCATAAGCTATGTAGTCTTTGTAAGTAGGTCTAGGGGAAAAAAAAGAAAGAAAATCGATATTGGTATCGGCCAAATAAGTTTTGACATACCGGCATATCGGATAGCTGTCAAAAATCCAATATCGTATTTTTACACAACAGATTTTTCATAATTTCTGTCCTAACAACACAGTATCTCATGTTTTAATACTATTTCCCCAATGAAAATGGCAATAAACAACTGGGCTTTAAATTTCCAATGAAACTTGACAAAAATTGTCAAAATGTAAGCAACACAAACCTCCTCTACAAAGTTTCCTGACACGTCGCTGTTCAGTTCTTGTAGTAGTTCAGTGGCAGCCTGTGCTCTATTCTGCAACAACAAAACTAAGATATGGGGTCCAACAGTACATTTTATACTACATTCTTCTAAAAAAAAGCATTAATTGATATTATGAAAAAGCATTATTAGAGCAGAGGTAAAACAAATAAATAAATAAATGCACAAAGTATCACTTACCTTTCCAATACTGTCAACACTAAGAAAAAAACTGCAAAATAACAGTAAGAGGTCAGTCACTAACCCACACGTGGAACAACTCATCTTAGAGACAGCAACTGTTAGAAAGGAGTCCTACTTGTTTCCTGCATCTTCCCCAGAGACCGTGTGGCCGTCGACTATGGTGAATGCTCCAATCCCTGACAAAAAGACCATTTTGCCCAGTCTGACATATGTTTCATCACCACCAGCAGCACAATCACTACAATCTCATTTGGTTACCTGGAAGTACCAGGTTCTTCAGGATCTCTGTTCCAGTTGCAGTGGCGTTGATGAGGCATACGTGTGCATTTTCCAGGGCTTCCTGCCCGTGGTCCCCCCACAGTCTGAAGGCATTAAACATAAACAATAACATCTGGACAAACAGATCAACCTCAGCATCTATAATATCATCATCATCGTGTAAACAGGTTGTCGACCGAGTCAGTTTACTAAGAAATTCATGCAACCTTTATTTATACAGGCTAGCCTCATTGAGCCACGGGGACTCATTTACAAGAGGGACCTGTTCCACACAGAACAGAAACCAGAACCAGAAATCTTCTGTTTAATCATCACTTATTAGGATAGTACAGAATTATAATCAGAATAAGCTTCATTATCATTGCACCGAGATACAAAGAGAATATACAGGATATGACAGACGATATAAGTAAAACAGGCAACACTAATGGCCAGACAAATATAAATAGGAACTCAAAGTAGCTCTTTTTTAATTAACCTCAAACAAACATGCTAACGTGAAACAACAAAGGAAGCTAATGCGAAGCATCATTAGCACTTTAGCAAATGTCTCGAGAGCGACCTCTCACGATGAAAAATCGTCATATCTGACTTCAGGAACGAAATGTTTTCAATGATTAGGATATGAATTAAACTAACCTGAGCTGTCTATCGTATTTTTGTTCTTTAGAGTCTTTGGTGGCTGCCATGGTCGCTTTTCAATGAGCGATGTTTTCGTTTTTACTTCCGCTAAGCCAGATTCGACACAGAGGCGTAAAAATCCCAACTCGCACTTTCGACACAAACGAGACGCGTCACGAAATTAAATCGCGTTAAAAAAGGTAAATAAATTACGACGTAAATAATAATAATAATATTTTTGTTGTGTCACGGAATTTCAGGGATTAAAACTTTAATGTTGTAAATTTGACAAAGAGCACTGTGATAATTTATTTAGAACTAAATTGCGATACACAGCTTGACTATTATAAAACAAATAAACGAATAACTAAGATTTTATGAAAATCATATTGTATACAATTAAAGAAAACTTTTTTCTTTCATTTCTCATTTTGTCCTTTTTATTATCTTCATAACCTGATTGCGCGCATCTATCAGACAAGAAAAACGTGCGCTTGCGTGAGTGTTTGCGTGAAGGGGCGTGTCACTCAGGAGTTAACGGCCCCTCCCTTTCTTGTCCCTAATAAGCCCATTGATACCTGCAACAGATGATCTGTGCGTGTGTCTGCGTGCGCAGAGCAGCTCGGAGCGTCTGGTCCAACTCGTTCTGCAGACAACATGACAGGACAACAGTGGGGATATGGAAAAGAGGATGGTAACTCTGACTGAAATTTATCCTAATTTGCAGGTGGAAGGGGTCACCACTGAATTCTTCTGGTAAAATGGTGTTAATGCGGGATTAGTTCTGCTATTTAAAGACTGTCTGCTGTCTCATTAACCTGACATTCTACTTGTTTCCTGAGCTGCTGATTTAAAAAACAATTAAATCCATGTGTTAATTTCATTTTTTTTTACATGACTTTGTATACTAAAATGACTGTATTATAAACATATAGCCATATATTAATTATTATTATTATTATTAATAATTTTTAAGGGCCTTCATTGTGGCACAAAAACTACCCTGTTGCCCTGGGAAATCGCCAGTCCCCTATAGACATTATCCCGGATCAGGCCAAGCGTGACAGAAACCTGGGTCCCATCGTTCTGAACTATGACAGCTGTACCTCCATTAACATTGCCAACAATGGACACTCTGTAGTTGTGGAGTTTGTGGACACTGATGATCGCTCAGGTAAGAAGCTGTAACTTCTAATGTTTTTTTTTTGTTTTGTTTTGTTTTTTTTAGAGAATAAACAGAAATATGCAATTAACAAACAAACCAGCAAATTACTTCTTATTTTGGTTTATGACTGAGCAATCTGATCATAACTCACACCCGTGTCCAAATGTGGTAAAATGTTTAACATCATGTTAGTCTATTTAGAGATATGACTGCCTTGCAACTTTTGATAAAGGTCACAGTTCAGAGATAATTTGCCTCTCTTATCTGCTGCTATGTGCAGAAAACAAAATCTGTGCTAAAAATAAGAGATTTTAGAAAGTGCAAATCGCGTTGACTGCATAATAAAAGGGTGCAAATAAACCTCTCATTATACTGCAGGAAGGCGCAGCTGACACTTAACTGCATGAGTATCTGTCTGCTGGACAAAAGATATAATAACCTGAAGGTGATCTCAGTGGCTGTTATGAAAATATTTGTCTTTATGGGTGGCTTCATGTTGGCTACCCTGCCATTACTGTGAGTAATAAGCAACAAAATGTGAAGAATTTTGAAAGTATTAGCACATTTGACTGGAAATAATAAATGTGTTCTTAATTAAGACAAAAGCATACCCCATTGTTCCCCTTCACCTTCCTTTTACAGCAGATTAAAATAAGCAAACTGGCCAAAAATATTAAGCTATAAAGTTGCCGCAGTGTAAGTGGGGAGGTTCAGTTAAACTCTGGTTAACCTCAGCTATTCAACGATTCAATTGTTTTGTGGCATTCATTATACAAAAGAAATAAAGATCAAACAAGAATAATGCAATTGTAGGTCACCTGTTCCTCGGATTACAGAAATCTGAGAAAGCTGCAACCCGTAACAACCCCGCCCACCACCAAAAAACAAACAAACAAAAGATTTCATATCTTCTAAAGCTCCTAATTCACCCAAGCACCAACCCACCAGCCAATCGTGTTCCAGGAACCCTACAGTTTGGGGGTTTGTGTGTATCAGGAGCCAGTTAAGCTGCCCCATAGAGAAGCTGAGTCACAGTGATGGGTCATAAGATTCATCAGCCTAAACAAAATGTTCTCATCTGCAAGAAATCATAATACCTTTGGTTTCACGAGGATCAAATGTCCCTAACGTTTACAACAAATGTTCTTGAAACATAGATTATAAGACACAAGCTTGTTTAATGGTCAGATAATATGTTTTGTTCACTATTCTTTTCTGTTATCAGATATGATAACACTGACCTACATTATTTAAAACTACCGAAGCAATTGGAAATCATAACCAGAATCATTGAAACCTGAAACATAATATTAATACATTTGTAAAATGGAGAAAAGACAAAAGTAGTGGTTTTCATCAGAGATTGTTGTTACACAAGGTGTAAAAGAATGCATATCAGTCGCATTGCCTTACTGAAATGGAGGAACAAGAAGTGAAGGCAAGAAAAATAAACTAAAATAAAACACATGAAAACAACAATGAAACGGGAAGTGAAAGCAGTGCAGTGTTCGATTCATACAAAAGCATTATAAAACACTTAAAATGTTTTCAAGCTAAATGCAGAATTTTGGACAGCAGAGGCTTACCAGTGGAAAACGAGTGGCCATCTTTGATGACATCAAAACACTTGTGCTTCTCATCTAGACACACACGGTGGTGAACCAGGTGCCACACAAAGGTTAAAATCAGTCTTTCAGTCCAAAACAGACAAGATCTGGGATGACACAAAATCTGTGATAAACCTCCTGCCTGAGGGGAGCGGGGCTAGAAGTGTGTGTGCTGGGTGAGTGGGGTCCTTCATGATGCAGGTGGCCCTTTTCCTGCATCTGGAGGTGTAGATGTCTGTGCAGCCTTCACCACTCTCTGCAAAGCTTTTTCTTTTTGTGCTGTCTGTGCCTATTTGGCTTTTATTTGAGATGCATTCTTGTCTTTTGTCAACACAAATCATACAATTAAATTTATAGCAGATTCAAAGATAGTAATCGGTCAAGGTCAAATGTATATTGTTTTTATTCATTTAGCAAAGCTGATAATCTGAAAAGAAGAAGCCATGATAAAACTGCAAAACCTTTAATCCAAGAAGACGAAGCAGCAGCAGTGTTCCTGTAGCCAACACTGGAGCATTAACACGTTAGTAGGAACTTGTATCTTTCGCTCGCTAACTTGTTAGCAGCAAACCAGGCTCATAGTTTTAATTACGCAGCACTACAGAGGTGATTCCTGCTTAGATGACCAACTGTGTGCACCAATATTGATCCAAGTGGGCCATAGGAGGATGACCTGCAGGATCATGGCAGTCTGGTGGGTGCACTCTAGAGATCAGAACATCAAAGTAAAACTAGCTGTTTTTGGTCGTCTACTGTGCACACCATGAACTGGTTGGCTGATGTCCTATAAAAGGTTAAAAGCAAATAACACATGCTCGGCCACATTTTACTCCTCGTTTTGAATCGTTGGCCCAAAGACTGACCAATAAATCAAAACTGATGAGCTTTGTCCAAGGCCTAAAATATACAAATGCATGAGCAGAAGTTTTTGTAGCTTCTTGTGCTGGTCTCCTCCTTGGATAATGGTAAGCTTTGGGGTGGTGGCCAGCTGTTGACCTTGTGGTACTGCACACTGGCATAGTGTTTTATTTTTCTTCTAGCTAGTTGATAGAACAGCCACAGAGACATATGTTACCATTACCTCAGTCAAATAAACCATCAGAAGGCTAGCCACAGTGGGAAGTAGATCCCTAGATTCAAGAACCTCAGGTGGTTGAATGTATGTTGGAAGAGTACTCTGCAACATCACTGAGACAGTACCAGCATTAGAAAGGGTCTCTTGTCTCAGAAACAGGTCATCGCATGAAAACTCTGAATGGGATTAATTAAAACCAGGTGCACTATGGGGTTAGACAGAACACTCCATATTATTGGCATCATTTAACAAAGTGCAAATCACTTCATTTCATCTAAATCACACACTGGTGTAATGATATACACAACACCATCTCACTAAGTTGCTTTATGAACCCTGTGCATCAGAGAAGTCCACATAGATAAGATAGATGTCATGGGTTTATACAGTAAAGTCATGAATAAATACTGACTGACCCGTTTTCTTTGGTGTATGTTGAACATGTTTTTTCCTTTTTGCAAATTCCACATCAGTTCAGAAACACACTTAACAGTTTGTCATGACAAAATTGTGATGCATGCACATGCAGGTTAAAATCAGCTTCTTAATCTAAAGCAAACCAGGACAATAACAACACAGTCTGTAATAAAGCTGGGCCAGCTTGGCTTTTGCTTTAAACCCAATCTTGTCATTTAGTAACATAAAATGACAAAGCAAAGTAGATTCAAAGATATTCAAAGGTCTAGCTCAAAGGTCCATTATCTTTATTCCTAAAACAAATCAGATCATTTGAAAAAGAAAAACAGGTCATCCTAAAAGGCAAAGCAGCAGCATATCTTTAGCCAACCCTGGGGCAGTGACACTTCAGCAGTAGCTTGTAGCTTTTCTTGGTGCGGCTATTTAGCAGCAGAACAAGCTCACGGTTCCGCTCAGATGGCAAGAGGCAACCTTATGCTTAGCGGGCTAACCTTGTGTTCCAGTACTGATCCGAGCAAGTAGTTACAAGAGAAGACCAACAAATGTGTGTTTGCAGAACAACGGCACACCCAAGTACAATTCAACCTTTAGTTATACAGGTGAGCCTCAGTGAGTCACGATAAATAACATAATACAACAATAAAAATATAATGTGCACAAGAGATGACTGTAATAACAAACACCTACTCTGCTACTTATGTTTTTAGGGTGTTTGACTTGTATAGTCGAAACAAAATTATTTTCTACCGCTAATTCAAGGATTCAAGGTTCTTTATTGTCATTCGCGTCACATGAGGTGGAATGAAATTGTGTACACAGAATTCAAGTTACATCCAACAAAGTATAAAATGTAAAAGAAAAACAGTAATAAGATCTAAGATATGAACTTAGAAAAACATTAACAAAAATACACTAAGCACTAGTAGTACAAAAGCAATACGCCGAACAGCAGCACGAACATGAGTCTGTGTGAGCAAATGAGCGTGAATGAACACAACAACATGATGTGATTTTTCACATTGATTATCCTGGTTAGAGATTCAGGAGTCTAACAACCTCAGGGTAGAAGCTGTTCCTCAGTCTAGTGGTTCTACACTTAATGCTTTTCAACCTCCTGCCTGAGGGGAGCGGAGCAAAAAGTGTGTGTGCTGGGTGAGTGGAGTCCTTCATGATGCAGGTGGCTCTCTCCCTGCCTCTAGATGTCTGTGATGGTGTGGATGGATTTTAAAAGCCCGGTTTTGATCCCTCCCAAATTAAACAATGGTTTCTTTTGACAGCATCTAACTACAGCGGAGTGAAGCAGGGTTGTGTTCTTGCTATGACACTGGTTGGTATATTCTGAAATTTTGAGGGAATTTCTTCTCTCTCCTACAGTCACTTGCATTTGGATCATCTCCTCAACCCACTCCAGAGACGACAGCAAACTTTTAAACCTTACCAATTTAGGACTAAAGCCAAAATAACAATCATGCTTTTGAGGGAAATGCTTTTTGCAGGTGCTAGTTTCCCACATAGAATCAGTGCTCCTGAAGCATATGGATTGGCTCTTACATGCTTTCAGTGAGTTTGCTCTTATCGTCAGCATTAAAAAGACCAATGTCATGGACCAATATTCCACTATTCATAAACATTAATCACAAGACACTAAATAATGTAAGAACATTAACAAACTTTTGGTTGACACTTCTTAACAATCTTTCACTTGATGCAGAATTGAGCACCCATCCAGTGAGAACCGTCTCCATTGTCACCCGACTGTGCAAGACTTGACCGGGTGCACAAAGTCCCAGGTCTATCAAGCTCGTGTCATCAGCATTCTACAGTATGGCAGTGAGACTGGAACCCCATACACTAGACAAGAAATACAGATGAATAACTGAATTAATAAGTTAATTAATTAAATACAGCTGAATTCCCCCCACCCCACTGCAAAGTCTACTACACTAAACCCTGGGTAAAAGTTATTTTTATTTATTTATTTTTTCCAATTCTGTGGAAAACCCTGAATCATAGTCTTCATACGCATGCCCTTAACAGATCTTTGGCTCTAATTTAAAGAAGTTTCAGCTTATCAGAAATTAATAAAAGAATTACAGGTAACCCCCGGTTTACGGCGTTCCCGGTTTACGGAGTTTCACGTTTACGGCCGCCACCCCCAGTGACGTCATCACACCTTACGTTGTCTTTTTATGC
>JAVCKU010000042.1:5004659-5015084 GCA_032273985.1 Hypsolebias coamazonicus | reverse complement strand
TTTTGATATATTTGATGTTCAATAAAAACACATTTTATGCAAATAAATTGTGTCACAAAGGATGCTAAATTACTATATGATTTAGATTACATCTGTTTTATGACATTAAACTGTAACTGGTGCTGAAATATTGTGGTTTGTGCAACAAATTAAAGCACCCAACAACAAAAATCAACAGTTTTTAACTTATTTTGTTCACCAGTTTATATTTGAATCACAGATATATAATTTTGTTTTATGCTTAGTGTAAATCAATCTTTTGAAAAGAACTTTAAAGAGGAAAATTTTATATTTCCAGTTCGCTGACAAGCATGAAGCAGAAAAATGTGCTCCGTCCTGACTCCTGTCAGCACTCCCAAAGGAGTACCAAGCCCCCCCATCTGTCGTAGGGCCTGTTTGAGAAACTGAAATAGAGTCACGGTGTAAGATTCAAACCAACACTTTTATTAAGATGCCTGGAAATTATTTTCAAGTCAAACAACAAACTGAAATAGGAGTAGAGACGATTAGAAAGAAGAAGCCAAACAGGAAGAACAATTAAAACTAAACATCATTCAGCTGTAAGAGCTATGGTTCAAGTTAGACAGAGGAGTTCAACAAGAAGAGAAATAAAAACAGGAGGTGTTTGTGAGGCCGCAAACGAGGTGGACATTTTTCTGCTGTGCAAAGAGTAAATGGCTCGGCAGACGCCTGTCACTCAGGGGACCAGCATGGGATGATCAGCGATGATGACGGGGGCAGAGACCTGTGTCAAGATGCCAAAGCCAGCTGTCAGTCAAATCACTCTGCCTTGTGGCATGACAAGGATGGGTTTCAGTCCTGCTAAAGTGGGACTTAAAGCAGGCAGGAGAGAGAAAGTATCATTTTTTTTTTTGTACAAAGCTGTATCAAGAAGTAAAAAAATGCATATACTGTATTCCTAATATAGGTTTCACCAAGCAGCTTTTATCTTGGAAAATTAAAAAAATGCAACGTCCAACCTCTTAATAGGGAGTGGACTGATGGCCAGAAAAGGCTTGCATGAGTCATCTTCCAGCTATCATGGATTGTAACCCCTCAGGCCTCAGGAGATTTCAGAGTGACCAAAGAACCAGCACATTGCAACAGAGAAAGAGACTCCATCCTGCAGCCTGTATATTTACTGGAACTCCAGTAGAGCTGTTTTCAATTAGGGATTGTTGACTCTTCGTGTTGGTCTACCACATCATTTCAAGTAAAATGCAACTATAGCTTGAAACCACAGTGTTTGGTTTGGCCATGTGCAACTTCTTCTTCGTCTCCTTTCTCCTGTCAGTGGTAATCCCAAAACATTTGTGTTCAATCTAACCTTCAGCAGTGTGCTTTGTGCGTGCTTTTGTACTTTGCAGTGATGTAATGTTGAGAAAATGGCTTTCTAAACTCGTCTTGGAGCAAAACGGCACATGATGGATTATAATCTGAAACCGCATGTAAAATCTTCAGCTAAATTATCTTTGAAAGTCCTTTAAATTTGTTCTAAATTAATATGTTTTATTAAAAGGTCCTGCTTTCACTGCTACATTACTTTTTAGTATCTCTTGAACTCGTTGCTTTTTTAAATTTTCTGACTTTGTAAAATTGTATTTTTAGACAAATCATAATTTCTTTTTTATCTCGTTATGTAATTATACACGTAAGAAAACGGAGAAAATAAACTAAATAATAGCACTCATAAGATATAAACAGCAGCACTGAAGAGCAAACGAAGTACAAAAAAAAAGTTCCCAAACCAAGTCTTAACTGATTGTGCATTCCAAATGTATTTGGAAGTTGCAGTTTCCAAGTTCCTATTATAAATCAAATCAAAGTAGGAATTTCAGCTTGGAAGAAGATTCCTGACCAACCTCAGCCTCAAAATTCAACAAGGCTTGTGCATAACAACAGATATAAAATGTTTATTTTTCCTTCTGTCAGTTTGATTCCATAATGCAGAAAACTTACATTGTTATCAGCGTGTATTTCTAACAATACGTCACCTGGATGTTGTGCACACCAGTTAACCTATCCTACTGGTTTTCCAAGTGGTAACTGGAACAGATTAAGTTGGATATGATGTATTTTCAGATCTAGGCTGCAAACCATATAATAATATGTCATTGCATGTTCAATTTAAGTATATCCAGAAAATCAAAAAAATATACAGGTAGTCCTCGGGTTACGACGGTCTCGAGTTAAGACGTTTCGTGGTTACGACGCACCTCCCATTGACTTTGAATAGCCTTATTTCTAGTTACACAGCGCAGGGATCCACGCATTTCTTTTGTGTGTGGAGTGATAATACCTTTCCCTTTAAGATCCTGTGGACTCCTCCTGCTCTCTGGCGTCCATTTTGTTGTGGGAAACAACAATGTGCCCGCTGGAGGAGCTCATTCGGGAGTGACGTGAGGGAAGTTACTGTGTTTGTTTGTGCTCTAAGGCGTGAGCTGCCTGCAGCCTGTAAAAATAGCAGCTTGTTTGTTCTAATAAACTCCGTTGGTTGGACTTACCTGTAAACACTCCTGACCTAGGTGGATTGGATTTTAAATACAAAAGAGAAAGAGTGAACCAGTGCGCAGCAATGGCGGAGGGATACAGGTACTGTTTTTTACTGTTTTATTTCATTATGAAACGTACTGTGCAGTATTTTATGTGTTTTTTTGATAATTATGTAGCGTACTGTGTTAGCTAACTGCTTGAAAATACAGTACTGTAACATGTTTATGGTATATATGCACGCTGGTTTTGTCTTATGTTGAAAAAAACTGGGTTTACTACGCCACGTAGAATGCATACCATGCATGTTCTGATTTACGTCAAATTCGGTTTACGCCGCTGCCATGAGAATGGATCTCCGTCGTAAGTCGAGGACTACCTGTAAGCTTTATTATCATTGCACCAAGATACAATGGGAATGTACAGCTGTCCGAAAGATGGACGGAGTGCATGAAGCTGCTGTTATAAAGTGCGGCGGCCTTCTTATTCTTATTCAGAATACATTTTTTTTAGATAGAAAAAGGGACAAAGCCATGAGGAGATGGATAGTGGCATTACAAAAAAAAAAAATCTCTTCACACTTTGTCCTTACAGGCCAAGATTTAAGACATCAAAAAATCTCTGCCAGCTAAAGCACATTTATGAACACGTACATATGCATTTACGATGAAGCTGTCCATGAAGCCCTAACCGATAGTCCATTGTCCTGATAAGATGAGATGATGGTCAGCCAGCACAGTTCTAATAAGACTCCACAGTGGGGGCTGGGGGAGTGGGGTGGAATGCGATAGACAAAGCTTTTCCTTAGTTTACATATTTCCCAGGAGAAATTGACAAGTCAACCTGTTCCAAGGCCAGCTGGGGAGAGATTCAGATAACCACAATTGTTGATTTTTATTCAACCTTTATTTAGACAGTTCTTAGAAAAACTGGTCGAGGTGGAGGTGCACCTTCTATTTTTCAGTTGGGACTATTCATTAATACTACTCATTAATATTACTATCATAAATTTGGTTCGGCTATAATTCGCATGCTTAAAGTGCGTGGAATCGGGCTTGGAGCCGATTTCAAAACTAATAAAAACTGGGTTTTCACCGGGAGCCTGTGAAGCTGCTGCGCCGGCGAGCGCGGCCATCTTAGCAAAAATCATAGGTCGGTGTGTGTGAAGTGAAGGACCAGGAGAAATTTCTTACACTTCACTCGATTGAAAGTATAACCTAGAATGCTGAGTCAGTCAATATTTAGGGTGATTCAACAACTTGTCACAGAGCCCAAAACAATAAAACTGTTCTCCAGGTAAAACAGATAAACTCAAGGATTGGCCAGCAAACAATTTTTATCGGCCTGTCGAAGTTGGACGTATTATGGTTTACAGCAGTCCCTCGTTTATCACGGGTCTTAGGGACCACGTCCACTCGCGATACGTGAAAATCCACCAAGTAGGGACAGAGTAGTCCAAGTTCAGTAAACTTTGTTATGACATGTGCCAGGCTGCAATCACACTCCTGTTACTCCCAATCTTTCTCCTTAAATAAACTGTTTAAATTGTGGAGAAGAGAAGTGCAGCAGGACCTCATCGCAGCTCTGCAGCACGGAGCAGAAATGTACTTCATCATCAATTACACTGAAACAACTGAACATAGAAGTTCTAAAATATTAATAAAAAAAAAACATTTTAACCCTTTTATATTTTGTGATTGTGACGATTTTACGATGTGACATACTTTGCATTTTAAGTTGGAAGACAAAAGTCAATCGGTGCATCTGGACAGCAATGGGTTAACCTTCACAAAGCCGATGCAGGAGAAATGTGTGCGCAGCAGAGAAGATCAGCTGATCAGCTGCAGGAGGGAGCTCCCCCTGCACTTGTGGGCTGCGCCCATGGTGCAAAATCATTTAAAATAATTTATTTTAAATAAACAACCCCATGGTTCATCCATCAATCAACCAGTTTTGTCCACTCTTATTTTGAAAAACCACGATAAGGGAACCACGGAGTAGCGAGGGACTACTGTAGCCCCCATTCGTCTGTCCGTCTGTAATCTTTCTCTTACACATAACTTCTGACAAAGTGTCACATACACTTTTCATCACTGCAGCTTCAAGGTCACAAATCAAGGTTATACAAGTTCTTTGCTTGTCTGGGTTACTTTTCTGTACAGATGCATTTTTTACTGCCAATAATCAGTTTTCATTCTTTATTTATTTAACCTGCTGTTACTGTGACTGACATAAAAATATTTTCCCTGTTTTCTCTGTTGACTTTAACTTCTCCATAACTCTGAGTTGTTTATTTGCTCACATTCCATTCGGTGTGTTTCGCAGGTTTTGGTTGATGCTCCTTGTTCTACTGACAGAAGCTGGCTGTACTCTGGCTCTCAGCAGCAGGGGGAACAGAGACTGAAGGACCGAGCCAGGCTGCCTGTGCTACAGGCTCAGCTCCTCAGGTAAACCTTCACCAAACAATAAAATAAAAAATATATATTAATTTGGCTTAGATGACATTTTCCTCCTTCGGTTACAACAATTATATTAAAATACCATCCATTCTTGTGTGTTTAGATGATATTAAATTTGGTTTTGTTGGATCTTAGCATAATTTCAGCTGCTCATCTGCTTCAGAGCAGCTAAGAGTCAAATGGAAGCTGTGCCATGTGTAAAATCAATGCAGTGTCATTTTAAAGACTCTTTTCATAAAGTGCTGTGTTTACTTGCTCCCTGTAGGTCTGCGCTATCTGCAGTGCGTCGAGGGGGTGTTGTGGTTTATTCAACCTGCACACTGTCGAGCTTTGAGAACCGTGCTGTTGTTGAGACGGTGCTGAACGACTTTCCTGAAGCTGAACTTGAAGATCTGTGGGAGGAGATTGCCATTCCTTTATCAAAATACTTCACGTTTAGTCCTCATCTCGCCCGTGGACAGACACATACAAACCCATCCCTGTTGCCACTGAGCAGCAGACTGGGAATTCTAGTGGTTCCTCAGCCAGGCAAGACCTGGGGACCAATGTTTTTGTCTCGAATTAGAAGAAAATAGAGTATTTCTTTCTATCCAAAGGGCATAGGTGGAATGAAACTGTACGAAGCACTGTTTTTAGGGCTTATGAATAACTCGCCACAAACTCTGTAAAGTTCAGTTTGCAGAAAATACAGAGGACACTAACAGCAGCAGGGCTTTATGGATGTGAACATGTCGGGGACGACACATACGTACAGCTTTCTGAAAACTGGAACTAAAGCAGTTTTAACTCTGCAACACTAAACTGTTGCAGAACTGTAAATGTGTCATTTTTTAAATCAAAGCTTTGCAGAGACAACAGCTCTACCAACTGAGCCACCGTGCCGTCCTGTGGTTATTTAAGTTTAGCAATTATTGCTATATTTTGTTAAATTAAAAAACTGTACATGTTAACCAAAGAAAAAAAAGAATTGTTTTTGTTTTGCTGCCCTGATTTCTAGTGATCAGTCCCGGTATAGGCCTTAGAAAAGCTCATATTGGTCACGCCACTACATTAGTACTAATGTTTTCGTCATTTTATGTTTCTGTAAACCGGACATAGATGCATGTCATTACTTTTTAATCATTGATATATTTTATGCTTCATAAAGCATCCCAATAAAACAAGACATTGGTGAAAATTATTGGATAAAAGAGTAGGATTTAGGCACGTTTGTGATTGTATTTAAAATAGCTGAAAATTGTCATAAAAATCTATTTTGTTCTTTAATATTTAGCAACAATATGCGTTACACTACAGCTTCCTTAAATGCTAAAAGGTTTCTCTGGCAGAAGGCGCACGTGATCCTGCTGGTATGAGTAAAATAAACTTTAAGTTTCATTTGGTAAGATCAGAAACTGGTTTATTCCACAGACGGCTGAGTTTTCAGTTGTCTTAAGTGAGTTCTTTCTCACATTTTTAACATGATGTTTCCATTTTTTTTTTATGAGCAAATTCAAAATATTTTAGAATCAAACAAGGTCATCAAGAACTACATCAAATGGAGCAGTTTAAAGGAGTTTACTCCAGTAGTGTTCCAGATATACTCGAATGTAATTCTGAAATGTGGGTACGCACTCAATATGAACAAATCACTCAGGTCGGTCTGCACAAATCCTGACACTAACCTACATTATGCTGGCCGTATTCTGTGTAGGTAAATGAAAATGGCAGAGAAGTGTAGAATGGCAGAGGATGCTTCACTGACTGCAGTAGAAATAATCTTTCTGCCTGAGAGAATTCAGCATTTGGAGATGCACTTCCTTGGTGTTAAAATATGTACCGTATTTTTTAGCCTATAAGTCACTTTTTTTTTTTTTTTTTGCATAATTGCATTCCCTGCAACTTCTACACTGAAGCAACTTATTTATGAATTTTCCCCATATTTATAAACCAATTTTTGGCTGAGATATGACTGTTTTCATTCATTCTGAAAATATTGAACACTAACATTTTCAGCTGCTAAATGGCACTCGAGTAGTATGGCTTGCTGTTGTATCATGTAATAGGTAAAGGTGGCTATTAATGACACAACTGGCTTGCCATAGACTGCCACCTTCAACTCACCTGGAGCAACCATCAAATTAGCTTCATTTCGCTGCGCCGCCCTGGCGAAATGCAGCTAATTTGACCATTGAAGTGCATTTATTAAGTAAAAGTTAAACTGATACACACCTTTACTATAAAGTCGAGCAGACAAATTAATTGTCTTTAGGTAGTTATCTTGTAAAATTTCAAAGAAATGCACAGCGAGTCCTCCCTTGCATGCTCCTGCGGCCGCCATTTGGCAGCTGATCGATTTTTGGCACAACACCGGCCCACATTTCTGGGTTGTCAGTGTTGATGCGTAACAATCACGACGTGTCAGCGGTGACACCTAGTAGATGCGACTTATATGGCGAACCAACATGCTTGTGGTTTTTTTCACTTTATTATACAAATTTGGACTGATGCGATTTATAGGGCGGTGTGACGTGTATGGTGGAAAATACGGTAGGCTATATGTGTAAAAAAGGTGATATTGGAGTGTCATTTTGTAGCGCCTGAACAAATTTGTCTTACTGGTTAAATTTTTCAGACAAATGGGTGAATTTTCAAGTCCATTTCAATTGAGGTTGTTTAAAAACCCATTTGCATACTTGACTTAAAGCAAAATTTTTAAACCAACATCCAAATTGTCGGACTTCTCCATCCCAGATGGTTCTTCCATGAACATCACCACCGCTGGCCTATTTTCAGTCACTTTGCTGTCATAAGCAAACTTGTGTGGCAGTTGGCATCCAATAATTAGTTTTGCTTACAAATATTTGATGTAAGGACAGATTTATAAGGAGAAAAATGTGGATTTTTCTTATACTGTAATATAATTTTTTTCATTTGTCTTTATGACATTGCAAGGAGTACCTTTTAAGCTAATCATTAAACTTTTTTGTAATTATCCACGGCCAGTGTGTTCCGTTCAGCCAGTATTTGTTTCAAGTACATCAAAAATAATGACTGATTAAAGAAACGGGACCATTTTTCTCTTGGACATAATTAAGACTTTGGCTTTTTCTTTACTTCACGAGTTTGATTGAACACGTTTTTTTTAATTCTTGCTGAAAGCAATCTTCCATCTGACAGCTCCATTATCACACTGTACCTCCTCTCGGTGTGATTGAGACAGCCGTATCATCACCTGCAGTGGATCATTACCTTGAAGGACTGCTCTTGTGTCGTGCTTGAGCAAAAAGTAGACACGGTTTCATTGCAGCGTTGCAGCTTTTCATTAGTCTGTAATTGCTCCGATCAGAAACATGGGGACAATGAAAGTAAATGCACGCAGCGATGCTCAGGTTCATCTTTTCAGCGTTTCACGCTGAAAAACATTCAGTTGTGAAGACGGTTTCGTGTGGAAACTGGCGTACTGCTCCCACATGTGAGAAACCTCATGAGAGACAGTCACAGATATGATTTCTGAAATAGGGAAGCTGCAAAAGCTTTCTGCCGGTTTCATGCTCTTCTTGGTCATATAGACACGAGTGATATTTGGTGCACTTATATGGCTATTTTTATGCACTGTCCTACTTTTTCCTCTACTTTTTCGTGTCTGGAAAATAGCTTCATACCTGATAACATGCACATCATTACACTACCCCAACAGTAAGACAAATTCAAAGTGGTGACGTGGAGATGAAGTGGAGCTTCATTGGGGTTAACTATATCGCTGACCTTTGTGTGAACCCTTGGTTTGTTGATGTTCTCCATATTGCAGTGTTTCCTCAAGGGGAGAATCTCTAAGCAGCTTTGCCTCCACTTCAAAAGGAGCGAATGTAGGCCTGCTTTGCATAATCAGGTGGAGAGCAGCTTTTTGCCAGAGAGGCAGGAATTAATTTGTGGCACCGCCAGATGTAATCATTAAAACCTTAGTCATTGACAATAAGTGGAGAAGAGGAGGGGAAATTAGCAGAGGAACTGCAGAACAGTGGAGTAAATGAGAAAGCACCGTGGAGCGCGGGAAAGTCCTAAATGTCAGAGGGATGGGTAGCAAAGCAGATTAATCTGAGCTGAGGAGAGAAAAAAAAAATAGGCTTTTTTCCCACTCTGGTAAAACTCAGCGTTGTCTTTCTGTGTTTGGATGAAACTAATCCTTACTCCTCTTAAATGTTTAATTAGTGCATTTCATCATCTTGGTTATTTTCAAAGTGATGATGTGTATATATTACATTTTAACTTAAATAATTAAAGGTGTTCCTTGAAATGTTTCACGCCACAGTTCATGTCCGAATTTTAGATGAAGAAATGACAAATCTGTAGCTGTTTTGGTCACTCTCACCTAACGCCACTCCAAACTTCATCTCAGCGTTTGCAACTTGTTTGAGTTATAAGCATTTTGATGTGGGCAAATCTTGATTAGCTGTGGAGGCCATTTTGAAGTGGGTTGACTCCAACAGTTCATCAGCTGTAGATATACATCCAATCATCCCTGTAAGTTTCATTAAAATGTGTCCAATAGTTCAAAATATATTTAGCTAACAGACAAACAATGACTCCAACATGCATTGCCAAAGTTAAAGCAAATATGTGTTGCAATGTGTTGTGCTCCAAGTATTTGTTGTGTACCACACTAAGCTACTACCACATCAAATTTTAGCTCAGTGTCTGTAGCATTGGCTGAGTTGCAGCCATATTGGTGGCCAGTTGAACTGAGATGACTCCAAAACGTAATCAGCTGTAGATGTAAAGTTTTGTATTATGTAAAGTATTTTTTAATTGAATTGTACAGCCACTGATTATTTTCAGGGAATTTCATTAAAATCTGTGATTTCATGAAACACACAGACATGTGGCAAAACATTATGTCCGCTTTGCTTGTCTGTAGAATGGGGTGCTATTTGTAAATTTACACAGTCAAAAAATTAACAGCAATGTTTTGGTTTATTTAGCCTTTCATAAGAAAACTTTTTTTTTCAAAGCCATATTTTCACCATGTTATTCATGCATTTATAAATGTCTTAGTACACTCCAGGTTTTGAAAATGGTGTCAGGAAGTTAAAATATTGTTCATTGTTGGTCCATGACAAGGTTGACTGGACAGTATTTTAACATTATTGATTATTGAGCATGCATCAGGGTGTCTTAGTACACTAACTAAATATTTAATTTAAAAGCTAAATATATGGTTTACAAACTAAATTTTTAACTTGCAAGTTAAATATTTAGTTTGTAAACTAAATATTTAGTGTGGCGCTAAATATTTAGTTTGCTAACTAAAAAAATCAACTTTTAAGTTAAATATTAATTTGTAAACTTAATGTTTAGCTTGTAAATTAAATATTTAGTTCTACACTAAATATTTAGTTTAACTAAATATTTAATGTGGAGCTAAATATTTAGCTTGCTAACTAAAAATGTAACTTGCAAGTTGAGTATTTAGTTTGTAAACTAAATATTTAGCTAG
>JAVCKU010000042.1:4809022-4822421 GCA_032273985.1 Hypsolebias coamazonicus | reverse complement strand
AGAGCCGTCTCATTATAGACAACATTCACTGCTGTGTTTCAAGCCAACCTCCTGTTGGAATCTCAAAAGTCGGCTTTCAACACAAATCATTTACAGCAATTAAATGTTTTAGGCCAGATGACCAACTTGCCAACAGACTGAGTCCTCTGGATGGGGGATGAAACGTTTCTCACAGATGACACAATTTAACCTTTTTTGTTAGTCAAACTGCTTATTTGAAAGCACCACCAGAACCACTACAGTCGTGCTCTGCACCTCAAGAGTTTTAAGTCTCGTCAAGGCAGGCTGAGAAGAAAAGTCCAGGTCTGGTCATTTTGCTTCATAGAATACCCCTCAGAAGAAGCAGCAACGAAGCAGTCACGCTGAAAGCGAAAGCAGCCTCAAATACATGTAGGACTCACCAAATCCAGCCAGGGTTGACCTGAACCGGTCTCTCAGGTCTAAACTGGATTTCATATGTTCTACAGAACCAAAAAAAAAAAATAATGAATCAGTGCAAATAAACACTAATTTAAACCAAGAAGCTGAGGCAACTGAACCGCAATCATTAAATGCAAGAAGATAACCCCCCCCCACCACCACACACACACACACACACACACGCACACACACACACACACACACACACACCTTATGGCAGCTGTGAAATGCTTCAGGGCCTCATCTTAATTTAAAACCAGAATATGAAGGCTGGTGGATTTGTTTAACATTGTGCAGCATAAATATTAGACCGTTTGACAATTTATTAGCCTGCAGTGACAATTTTTTTTATTTTTTATTTTTTTTAACACCCAATGTCTGACAGCAGCAAACTGGAAAACAGCGCCAAAGGGGGAGGGAAAAAAAAAAAAAGCCGTTACAAATAACGTGTTTCTGTTATGGCTACAGAGACGATTCATGAGTCATGTTTAACAATTAGGAACCAGTGAGTCACTCGGTGTGTCGCTGTTAAAATGTCTTCACATCATCAGCACAAAAAGGTGAAAGTATAAATAAAAACGTGCAGCATGAAGGAACAACAAGCTAATCGTGGAATATTTTTAGTCTGCAAAGAATTGGGAGTCATTTCATAAAAACGAGACACTGCGATAGATAACGTGTTGCAGCTTCAGGCAGCCGTCATGTGTGGCATGTAATTAGGAATATGGGCCTCATGAGGGACTTGTAGTTCAGGCTTGGAGAGACGTCCAGGGTTCTGAGCTTCTCCTGATGTAGCAAGTGATGCATGTTGGGAAATCAAGCCCGACTCTTCAAAAAGCCGACGCTTTCTGGCTACAGTCAAAGACAAGAAAGAGGATCTGCATGAAACAAACGCAACCTAATTAGCAGTACATGAGAAAATGTTACATTAAGAAACTAAAATTACACGTTTGTCTACATTCTATTACTGTTCCAGCTAAATGCCTGAGCAAATTACAGTTTAGTTTGTTTTAGCATAGTAGTTAAGCTCAATTTCTAAAGATCACACACATTCATTAAGAAAACAGGAGACATGCCACAGTTTTGTGGGTCATTTTAGTGTAAAAACAAAAAATTAGAACTTCATGCTCCATGAGTCCACAAACAAATGTTAGCTCACGCTTAAGCCTGCAAATTCAGCCACTTCCTTACTCGTTAGATAATTTGTAACACTTAACCAAACAGAACAAAACTGCATGTCCAGTTTTGTCTCGTATTAGCGTCAAGTCGGTTTAAAATATAAGAAACAGACCTGAGACCAAGCATTTTACGATACCAGGGTCGTTTCTGGGAGCCGAGGTAGATCCTGCGGACTCGACTTTCCTCTTCGGGGGTCCAGTATCGAGGCAAAAAGCGATCGAAGTCGGGGTTAAAGGACGTCTGATGGAGGGTCTGCTGGACGCGCCGGAAATACAAATCATCAAGGATTGGGTCTGCCTCCGTTTGATCATCTGAATCGTCTTCACACCGAGCCTCCAGAAAAAACTCCTCGCTGATGGCGCTCTCAGGAGTCTTTGGTGATGGAGACAACGGGGAACCTAGAGCTCTGCAGCATAGAGTGGCATACGTCTGATCACGAAGGCTTACATTTTGATTTTAACGAGCCGAACGGAAGAGCTCAAAGTTGAAACAAATGTTAGGCGGCACGGTTATTAAATGTGAGGAATACAAGTGTTAGGGAAGAGTTTAGGGTTAAAATGTTCTTCTGCCTTAAAAGTAATAGCGTGGTGGGATCTGAGGTTAAGAAATGGCTGCCAAACGATGCTACAAGCCTGAGGCATCAATGCTAATATTCTTCCAAAGAAACCAGTTATTCTAGAAATAACAATTTTGGCTTTTTATTAGTGTAAATTATGCTCGTTTAGACCGTTTTGATTTCTGATCTACATGTAGACATTTGTTTCTTCATTCTCAAATATTAAATTTAGGTTTGGCTGGCCTTCCAAGTGCTGTACCACAGTCTAATCGATTCACGTCTATCATTTTAGATGTCACCTTAAGTGGAAATGATGTACTTTATTATTATTATTATTATTTATTATTTTAAATGATAGACATTCCAACAATATTTGTGGCCCTGTGGCGTCTTACTACATTTTCTCAGAACAGACCTTTTATTTTCCTCTCAATATGTCAATAGTTTGGACACATCCCTTTTCATCCAGCCAGGCTGTGACGCAGCTAGAAGAAGAGCATTGAGGGTATAATGGAGGGTAAAGTGTTTGCTGGCAGGAGTGAGGCGTTACCTTAAACTGAGACGGACATGTTAGATCTGACCTGCTGACATGACCCAACAGAGAAAATACTAGAAATAACAACTGGTAACAAGCAAAGACTAAACATAAGAGGATTCACTGAAGTCATCTCATTTTGACCTCTTTAGTCAAAGTATATGCAACTTTTGCAGGTGGATTTGAGTGGCACATCCAAACGATGCTGCTTAAAAAATGGAAAAACTTCAACCCCGCCCAGAGTGGAGACAGGCGTGGGTGCTTCACCTCTCCAACCTCTGCACCACCACTCCCCAGCACCCACTGACAAATACAGATGACTAAAAATCATGCGCAGGATTAACAGAGCAAAGCCCAAACTGAGCCCAACTTACTCCGGTAACTTGGATTCAAAGCGGCCACTAAAGAGGCTCGTCAAAACTATTTAAATAGTTTTATTTTTTATAAACGAGGGAGAAACAAAGAAAACTGGCCCAAAGTGAGCCAGGACGAAGCTAAACCACTTCCTGTCAACGAGACCTCTGCTCACAGAACGACGACCAACAGGTGAGTTTCTGTGCTCGTTCGGTTCTGTTGCTGAAGGCTCGATTTGTCAACAGGATTAAACACTAAACAGTTTGTTAATCATTGCACTCACAAGCATGCTGCTATACACACACACACACCGTTCAAAACAGGTTGTAAAAACAGCAGCAAATCCAATACAGGCAGTGAAAAGAAATGCAAACAGCAGCCAGTTGTCTGGTGCAAGGTCAGCTCTGGATAAACGAGTTAGCAGCAGCGTGTGAACACGTGTTCTGTACCTGGGGAGTGGAGTCGCAGTGGCCCCTGCAGCCTCCTCCCGTCCTTGTTTTCTTCCAAGCGGATGTGGGATGATGCCTTTGTATTGCTGGACCGAGAGCCTCGGATTATCCATCTTGAACACCTGCTCAGCTTCAGCGTCACTTCCGCAAGCTGAAAAATTACAAGACGTACAAAAGAAAATTAACTTAAAACCTGGAATGAAATCCAAAAGCAGAGAGAACCGAAGAGATGAACCTTTTCTGGATCGGTTGGCTCACAGCTGAGCCTCCAGGGAGCATCAAGCCAAGTATTATACCTTCTCCCATTACACACAGTTTTAGCACCCCAGTGTGGAACTTGCCACAATGAAACACTGACGTGCGCCGAGCCTGGCACAGTTGCATGAAGGCAAATGATAAACTGAGAAAGGATTGGCATATAAAATAACGACTTAACATTAAATTAAGTACATTAAACATAAAGTCATCTGTTTTAAAAGCTGATAAATGTGTCACCCTGACCAACGTGAAGTGGTTTCATTTCACTGCAGAAGCAACACCATAAGGACGTCGGGCCTCACGCTGAAGGACAGATCTGACAGCTTATTTACGAGGAAAAAGAACAGAACGCACACACACCTTCTTCATTTAGGCGGAGAGCTCGGGTGTCCAGAGACTCGAAGTAGTCCTCAGAGTTCCCCCCAACAGAACTCGGTCTTAAATCCTGACATAACTCTCCCTCTGAGGAGTGGTACTCTTTGTATCCCCCATCCTTCACAAACACATTACTGCCTTCTTCTAGAGCCTGGTTTTAGAAGACAAGGTCAATAAAGGCAAAGAAAAGAAACAATAAAATAAAAAAAACACTGAAGGCCAGAAAGTGTCTCACCTTGGACAAAGCCAAACCTAACAGCCCCTCAAAGGCCTTGTAATCAAGTTGAGGACCACTGTAAACTGGGTCTAGTTGAGCCTTACGACCCAGCCAGTATATGGTAATAAGCACCTACGAGACCAGAGAACATTTAATCAACACAGTGAACCACAAACATTTCTTCCTCTACAAAAAAGTAAAATATTCATAAAAATTACACATTCATACAATTTAAATTAAAAAAAAAAAAAAAAAAAAAAAAAAACCTAAATAAAGCTGAAGCATGTTTTTCCCGTCTTTCCCTGAGCAAATAATGCTTTTAGTACCAAAAATTGAGCAATCAGAAGAACACGGCATCAAAGGTTGCTTTAAACACTGTGGCTCAGAGCAATCGTGATAAATAATTAGCATATTAAAAAAAAACACTGAAAATGGATCTCTGCCTTTTATCTTTTACCATGTTAACCACCGTTATTTTACTTTAGATGCATACATCTAAAAGCTGCAGTGAGCTTTGTGTGGATGTGCACAAATGTCTGAGCACAGAGCTGGCAGCAGAAAATGCCCAATGAAAAATCTGATTAGTTAGGATCTTTGTCAGGATTCTCCAACATCTGTAGCAGCAACACCAACTCCCTGCACAGGTCAAGTAGATTCAAAACTTCTGAGCAAAGCAAAAGTTTTAGTTGCATTAAAAAAAAAAAAAAAAAAAAAAAAAAAAAAGCAACCATTGTATTTATATGAGGTATTCTCTCAGCGAACTCCCCTTCGTCTCCATCACAAACCTTGATAAACTGTTGACACGCTCTAACAATGTTCAGTCGGAACATCTGGATCTGGTTTCTTTTGTTGCCAAGGCGTTTCGTCCTTCATCCAAAGGACATCAGTCTGTGGAGCCCACCAAACCAAAACATCTAAGCAACAAAAGAAACCATCCAGATGACCCAACTGAACATTGTTGGAGTTCTACCTGGATTAATGAGCATGAACTTTGGTGCACTGACACGCTCAACTTGAGGTTAGGTCAAATCTTAATGTGGTTCTGACTTGTTGCCATGTTTGGTGCATAGAAGCATCAGGTGACCTTGACAGCATCATGTACAGTATTCCTTGTGTGTTGTCATTGCACAACAACCACATGCTCACGTAAAGATACACTACCTATATACAACTTGTATGCATCTACCTAAACATGGCTATAGATACAACAATAAAGTAGAGTGTCGTCAACATATATACAAACACGCATGTACCACATTGAGTCTTCCCATGGTGTGCAGAGTTGACAGTGCAGTAGAATTGTCTGCAGTGAACTGGTAAAACTATACAAGGAAGTCTGGATCATCATAAACATTGTAAAAACAAAATTGGAGGGAAAAATAAATAGAAACTTACATTTTTCACTCGTCTCTGGCTTTCATCCTGCCTAAAGAAAAAAAATAAAATAAAAAAGGGTATGACACTTCTTTATCACATCTGATTATAAACGCTCGCCTACAGAGCAATAAATGTGTCCAGTTAAACATAGAGCAACAGAGATGTCTCAGTGTTTCTCATTTGCAACTTGCCAATAATCAACTGCTCAGGTTTCATAGAGAAGAACTTGGATAAAAGGGCAGTCAGGCAAATACCATTATCAATGCAAAGCAGCTCATTTTATTTACCTTTTCCAATACAGGCCTTATAATAAAATTCTAATGCCAAAAGTGTTTGGTCATTACATTCAGGTATCTTGTCAGTTTGTACATTTTACAGATTAAAAGCCCTAACACAGGACCTTTGTCTCCTAAACATGTACTGTATTAGCATGTTGACTACTGATAATCACATCACCTGAGTGTCACTCGAGTGGACAGATCCTGAAGGTCACCTGGATGAAACAGCTGAGACTCATTTAGGCCAAGTTTCCCACAGGCTTTCAGAAAAACATTCACGTTATCCTAAAGTGTGCAAAAAAAAAAAAAAAAAAAAAAAAAAAAAAAAAAAGTTAAAATAAAAACTGGCTGCAGAACAGCTGGAATGAGCTCATATTGAGGCTGCATGATGCCCACAGCTCAACTGAACACTTGCATCTGCATCATCCAAAGCAAATTGAGAGTTGTGTTAAATGCAGCTCCATTAGGACTGGGACCGCTTGTCAATAAATACCGATTTATCTGTAATTATAAGTTCACCATACACAGCAGATTTTAAACACAGAGACAATTAACATTAATTAGGAATTGACAAAATTGGCCATTTGAAAAATCCCTCACTCTGCTCCAGGCACAGAATAAGAAATCTTTTACTTCAAAAAGTAACAAAAAGCTCAAGAAAACTTTTTTTGGTTAATATACTCACTTTTTACCAGACGACTTAAGTAAAGATTAACTGAACATAAAACATTGCTGTCTTGGATAATGTGGGTATGAGCCATAGTAACATTTTTGGAAGCAGGACGCAGCTGATGGAGATGGTCAACTACTTAAAGTTACCGTATTTGCCGGTGTACAAGTCACACCTTTATGCAAGTCCTGTAACTTATACATCGAAGCGAGTAATACGTTCCCCCGGCTGAGATCTAACTATTTTATTCAGACGTAAAAAAATAAATAAATAACACATTACCATTTGCAGCCACTGACTAATGTGGAAAAGTGGCTATTAATGAGACACTTGGCTTGCCATACAAACCACCTTCATCTCGCTTTGGAACAAACATCAAAATCAGCTGCATTTTGTTGCGCTGCCCAGACGAAATGCAGCTGATTTGACCATTAAAGTGCATTTATTAAGGAAAAGCTTAAACTGAGACACACGTTTGCTATAATTTCAAGCAAACAAATAATTTGTTTAAGTGTTGATCTTGTTAAATTCTTGTTAAAGTCCAACCGTGCACACTCCCGCGGCCGCCATTTGGCAGCCAATTGATTTTTGGCACAACACCGGCCCACGTTTCCAGGTGGTCAGTGGTGACGCATAATAGATTCGACTTATATGGCGAAGTAACATATGTAAATAAAAGTATGTAAATATGTATGTAAATAAAAGCACTTGCTCCAAGTAGTGACATGCCAAGTTGTTTCCTCGTTCTTTTCCAGTCATCTATAACCCCGCCTCCTTAAAATGAAAAAAAAAAATAAAAATAAAAATAAAAAATTGAGGGATCAGTGTCGTTCCACCATCATAGATTATTAAATGATTGTAAAATGCAAAACAATGGCTCATCTTCTCCGTCAGGACAAGGCATCCTCATATGTTTATCCACTGGATGGTTGGGGAGGGGAAAAAAAAAAAAAAAAAAAAAGAGCTAGCAACTTGAGCAGCATAGTTTGACGGTCAAATATTCTAATTTGACCAATACTAATCTTTCTTCAAAGTGTTTCCTGCATAAAATGTGTTTGTCGTGGTCAGACTAGTCATTAACTTTTCATTCTGATCAGATGGAAACTAGAACCAGCCATCCACAACAGGTAAGATATTAACCATTCCCAACACAAAACCTAATAAATACATAAATAAATCTGAACATTTTTCAAAACGAATACCAATTCATCAAATGCATTGACTGCAATTCAAAATTAGGAAAAAAAAAAAAAAAAAAAAAAAATTATTTGACACCCACTTGTAAATTATTAACATGAACCACCAGCGTAGTCCTGCAAGACCTCAGCAGTATCTGCAGCTCCCACCTCTCCACCCCAACCAGCTTGTCTGCATTTACCGTTATGCTCATGTAGTTTGTGGTATCTCTGGAGGAAGTCAAAATTGATCCGCTCTACTCTTGCTTTGGGCAGTTTTGGTAATTATGCTAGTATGGAGCCACTGAAATGCAGCCTGGAGCCAAAATAATAAAATAAAAATCTCCATCTGCATTGATGCTCAACATAACTTTCCATGTTCAGCAGTTTGGTTGGTTATCACACTGAAAAGCAGTTTCAAGTTCATTCAGACTAGAGGCACCTTGTTTCTTGGTGCCTTAACAGGAAACCACACAATGAATCAACACTTCCTGGCTAGCAGGTGCTTTTTCTCTCATTTGCCGGATTACATTTGCAGACGCACACATCCGAAGCAGAAGTGTGAATGTGTCACTCACCAGGCCAGCGATTGGAGTGGAGAGCCTGTTCACCCGCTTGATGAGGCCGGGTTTCAACTGGTTGATTAGGCTTCACAGAAAAAACAAACCATTACCAAACAGAACATTTCCAGTTGCAAATGTTCAGAGCCCGTACAGTATTGATTTTATTATTCTTCAACTGTTTGCTGCCAACATGGGCTGGATTGGAACCGCTTAATGTTTATTTTGTTGGATTTTTTTTTTTTTTTTGGTAGATATGTCATGAAAGTCCATTTAGAATGTGATTTGTTGGAAATTAATACACCGAAGAGGATAAAAATAGAAAAAAACTTCATTGATCAGGAGCACAAGAGTGCAGGTTTGAATAAAACAGTTTAAACATTGGTTCATATGTGCAAGTCAAATAAATATAGTATTAAAAAAAAAACTGTTACTAATTTAAGGGTCTGTATGACCATTTGATTTCTTTTACAATCAACGTGTGCACCTCAGATGCGACTTACAACAATTTTATGGAGTTGCAGTACTCACTCGCAAAGAAGGACTCCATTCGCCAAGGCTGCACGGAAGTCACTGCAACCGAAGGATTTCCCGGTCACTTCCTAATAAAGACACGATAAATAAATAAGGGACGGTATGATAATTCACTGACATGCAAACACTCTTCCTCTCAGTTTGTTTAAGTTTCTTTGAATAGAAATAGTAAAAACAAGAATTCCCCCACCGCATAAAAAAAAAAAATAATAGTACTACACATGGCCCGCCATCTTTGATGCCAGATTTAGAAAACTGTCAAGAAATGAATTGAAGTCATTTTAGTCAAACCCTGACTACTGCCACACTACAGGTTTTAGCTTAATGTCTGTAAAATGCACTGTTATGGCATTAGTGGGATTTCACACGAGTCTTTTGGCTGTGGCAGCCATCTTGCATTAAGTTGAACTCCAAATCAAACTAGTTGCAGATGTACAGTAAAGCCAACTACTTTCTTTGATTTGTGCTTCGAGTACTCAAAATCAGCTGGTTTATGAGCTAAACCGTAAGATGGAAGCCATTTGTGAGAATCGCAGGCCACCTGCAGCTTTTGGGACTCGCCAGCATGTTGGAGACAACCTTGGAGGGGTCTCATAAGCATGGACCAGTGGAATGCCCACAAATTTGGCCATTTTGGATCTTGAAAGTATCAGCAGAACTCAAGGCTGACAAAAAAAATAAAAAAAAAAATAAAAAAAATTATGGCTTATCTGAATCTGACTCCCCCGGTTGGCCTCAGAAGCAGGCCGACTTATCAAATTTATCTTGGGAGATGTGTAAACTAAGGAAAGCTTTGTCTACACTCCCCGACCCCAAACTTCTGTGAAGGCTTATCAGAACTGTGCCAGCTAACAAATTTCTTATCAGAACTATGGTGTTATCTGGAAGTGCTTCATGGGCACATCTCACCATCTTGTCATCAAATGTATATGCAATGTTTAGAAACGTGGTGGCAGAGTTTGAAGTCTTAAATCATGTCCTGATATGATAAGGTGCAAAGAGATTTTTGTAATACCACTATCCTCATGGCCTTTTTCATCTTAAAAAAAAAAAAAAAAAAAAAAAAGTATTCTGAAAAAGGAGAAGGGGTCGCACACCAGTAGCAGCATCAAGGTGCACTCCGCCAATCTTTGATGACTGTACGAACTTAATCACACTGTATTTTGGTACAATGATGATAAAGCTTATTCTGATTCTACGATAGTTCATTAAAATTCATCCAATGGTTCCCAAAATATTTTGGTAATTTACTTAATATTCATTGTGGTGGCGAGTGATAATTGGTATCAAGAACCAGCCATGATGTTAGTTTATACAGACCAACTGGAACTGGTGATGAAAACCCATCAAATGTGCTGTTAACTAGCAAAGACAGGATGAGAACGATGTGAAGCTCAGTCATTGCACATCTTTATCAAACGAAAAACAAAAAGTAACTCAACCCCTGAGTTTTACCTCAAAAGCTGGAAATCGAGAAAAATCTTAAATTTTAGGTACAAACCCCAAAAATTGCAAGGCAAAAAGAACAAGACATTTAGGCAGACGATCATAGCTACACGTTCAAGAAATTTTGGGCAAAATAAAAATAGGCACCATGATTTAATTTCATGAAGAGCAAGCTCCAGGCGAAAGGGCTTTGTAATGAGGACATAAAAATGGGACTATTAAAGGCTGCTTATGACTATCCGAGGGCCCCAAAAGGCTGTTCTTCTCACTAATTAGTCCCCCCAGGAATCCACAATCACAGTTCAGTTTTAGTTGAACTGGGCATACATGGATGCTTCTCTGTGGAATCAGTCAAACAATGTAGAGCAAGGTTAACTCGGCTAAACACAATGTGCTACTGTGAAACAATCCACAGCCTAACTTCGTATGGTCCCATTTTTAGTTCAGTTGGCTTTAAAAGAAATTCAGTTTTAAACCAAATCTTCTGCAGTTCAACACTCAGAATTTTTTGTTGAGGAATCAGTCTCAGCTACTACCACCCCAAATTATAAATCTATAGAACTGACTGAGCTACATTTGTGTTTTTAACATTCAATTGGCTGTAGTCGCCATCTTGAGTAACCTGAATGCCAAAAGTTGTACACTTATATTCACTACTTCCTGCAAGGTTCATTAAAATCCATCCAGTTCTTCACATTTTTGCTAACAGACACACTCAAGAAACAATTATGCACATTCACAGGCAGGTGAGAATTCTTAAGACTCTATAAATGTTGTGAAATGTGCGGTTTGCAAACTTTCCTGAAATGTCGCGATCCAATTAAATCCTATCATCAGGTATAATTTTGGTTATGCTCTCAAACATCAACATTTTAAGCATGTGACTAATTAAAGACACATTTTTTAAATCAGTTTAAAAATAAATAAAAAAAAAGGTATAATTAGTTGCTGCCTGATTAAACCAGAGGATTGCATGAAAGATGTTTCCTCTTCCTGAAAAGAAAAGCACCGCTGCACAGCAGGAAACACTTGAACACTTTGCTTTCACCAAATCGTCCTTCTATATGAACGCATCAGAGGCTGATTCTAATTCTGAGGGGAGCAGGTCCTTGTGCAAACATTCCACACACTCGCAGCTGCGCCAACGATAAATAGTTAGCATGTATGGATTCTGGAGGCCCATTATCCTGCTGCCTCTAGCTGGGGATATCTGCAATACCACATTTACATCGTCATCTGGCACAAGGAGGAATGCATGAAACAATGCGAGAATGAGCACGCCTTGTTGAACTCCTGTCAAACACACAGCGCTCATCATTGTTCCCCATCCTTTCATCTGTCAGAGCAGGAAAATGGACGGGTAAAATTGGCATGGCTCCCTGCCAAGCGCGCTCTGGACAAAAACTCATGATCTATTCTGACACAAGTGACGTTAATGGTTCCATTTAGGGCTGATTGACACGCCGCCATCTACGCTCCATACTCTGCATGCACTGGTTATATTGTGAGGAAGACAAAACTTCAGAAATGAATGAGCAGAAGCAGGCTGAAATATTTAATGAATGTTTTGCTGTAAATAACCACATCCCCCAAAGACTGTCACATCTTACCTAATGATGTGTGGCATGAGAACGTGCAGAGATACTGTACAAGCTTCCTCTGCATGTTGTGCTCGTCCCTCACAGGCAGGACATCAAGACGCGACGTTTCAAACTGGTACTTCATTTTGTCTGAATGCTGACTCAGCTTTCACACAAAATGTTTTGCTGTTCTGTTACATTTCCTTTAGGTTTTATTTACAACCCAACTGCTTCTGTAAAACGTGTGCTACTTTAGTCATTCATAAATCAAAAACCTTCGACTCGTTTAATGTAACTTTTGGTGAATGGGGCTTAATTTATAAATTATTTTCCCCATATAAATGCACTTAGATTCCTTCAAAAGCATTATTTAAAACTCTGTTCCAGCATGCTTGATCTAATTTTGTCTTCTTGTGCTATTAGCCATTTTGCAAATTTAAGAGTTTACAAAGTTCTTTATTGCTTTTAGCTTTTAATATTTTGCTCCTTTTAGCAACTCAGTTCCAGCTTCTTCATTCAGCAACTCATACAGTATTTTGACAAAAAATGCATTTTCTTACTTAAACATTGTCCTTCTCTTAATTTGAATCCTGCATTCAAATCAGTTTTATCTGAAACACACTGAGGCCTTTCTGTCAAACTTGTAATTGAGCCTTATCAGGAGGGGGTTTGCATCTGCTCTCAAAGATAAGTGTGCAAAGTGAGCTCGTGTTGAGCTCAACAGAGCTGCAGCTGAAAGGTTTGAAGAAAAGCAAGATTCAGGTGAGCTTTCACTTCCTGACTCCACAATAAGCTGCAGAAACTTTTGAGCCATTTCACCCCAGCTGTCTGCACAGACACAACGTGAGCAGCAGCACGGGGAGCTGCAGAGAATCCAAGCAAGTGATGAGAAGTGAACAGACCTGAATCCAGCGTCGAGCCTCCGTGAAGGCCTCCGCACAGCTGAGGCTGCTCTGCCGGCGCCACTCCATCTCAATCTCCACAACAAGCAAGAGGCTCAGCAGCTCTAATTAAAGGGCAAAAAACAGGCAACAGCTCATTAATCCCATAGTGCAGGCATCAACCAGCAGCAAGCATTTCAAACAAGTTCAACAGAAGCAAGAAGACATGAGGAAAAAGTGTTTTCTATTTCATGGAGGAGGTAAGAAAGTCCAACCTGAGGCAGCTTCAGCTCCACAGCAGCAGCTAAACCTGTCTGATCAAGGTACACTCCTGCTGCTGACTCTCACCTCTGACAGCTGTCACTTATCAGCTGAAGAGAAGAGGGGAAAAGGCCACGCCCACATGAAAGTGCTGCAAACTTTTGAAGGGAAGTAAAAGTTTGATTACAAGCCCCTGGTGGTCTGTGAGAGAAAAACATCTGATGAAAACTGAATGTGTGAGGCTGATAAAACAATTTAATAAGATATTAAAGGACCTCTGAAATACTCATGGAG
>JAVCKU010000042.1:4777751-4792887 GCA_032273985.1 Hypsolebias coamazonicus | reverse complement strand
GCTTCTCACCCTATCTCTAAGGGAGAGCCCAGACACCCTGCGGAGAAAACTCATTTCGGCCACCTGTATCCGAGATTTCGTTCTTTCGGTCACAACCCAAAGCTCATGACCATAGATGAGAGTGGGAACGTAGATCAACCGGTAAATTGAGAGCTTTGCCTTTTGACTCTGCTCTCTCTTCACCATGACAGACCGGTACAGCGCCTGCTGGTGACACTGCACCTATCCGCCTATCAATCTCCCGCTCCATTTTTCCTTCATTAATGAACAAAACCCCAATATACTTAAAACTCCTTCACTTGGGGCAGGACCTCCTCCCCGACCCGGAGAGGGCACTCTACCCATTTCCAGCTCAAGACCATGGCCTCGGATTTGGAGGAGCTGATCCTCATCCCGGCCGCATCACACTCGGCTGCAAACCGCTGATCATAAGCCATCATAAGGCAGGCAGCCTGACCAGGTTCAGTTTTGCTGCAGACAACTTCCTTGCTTGTTGATAGATCAGGAACCAGCCAAATCCAAAAAGCAGGAAAACAGTTATCATAAATTAAATTATATATGTGTCCTTAACATCCACAGATGACCGAGATAGACACATCATCAAGTCTTCCAAGTCGATGAGATATTCAGCTGCATGTGTGCCAACAGGGTAAATCAGCTTGCCTAAAGCCAGTTTTATCTTCAAAGAAAGACTGTTTTTTTTTTTTTTTAAATCACTTGAACTATATGTATATCATCATGAGAGTGCTGATGCAACATGGACACTGAGAATTTGGTAAGTTACTTTTATTTTTGGCCATATGCAAAATGTGCAAACATTGTATTTCAAAATGTAATCCACAATATAACATATGCATTTGACATGTGTACAATAATAAAACTACTGATAGGATAGTGATCATCTTGTCACAACGCAAGATTCTGCCACAGAACATTTGGACTTGACATTTTTGCTGTTGCACTTTTAATCATAGCACCCACTTAGATGTTGGAGACCAAGAACACTTCAGCCATAGCAAGAACAGTGTGCCCTGTCACGCGGTAAAAAGAAAAAGTGTTGACCTTTAAACACCCCCAGATCCCAATCTGATCAAGTATCCTGGGGACAGCTGAAGGAACCACAGTGCCCAAAGGTTATGCTGTCAGGCACAACACCACGTCTTGGTGTTCCTGTGACCACGTCTCTGTGGGGTGAAGCTTTCTCTGCACTATGACAGATTACCCACACAATATGAAGCAGGTGGTTGGAACGTTTATGGAAGATTAGTGCACTTGCCAAAAAAAAGAAAAAAAATATATTTGGGGTACTATAACCTACAGATGCAAACATTTATTTGAAAAGATGAATTAGATGGATTTTGTCTGAAGATTTTGTCGTTTACAAAATAGTTTTGAACAAAGATAAAATGCACAAAAGTTCTGCTTATAGGATTTGTTGTTGAATAATTTAGAACTCCACTGTTAAAGACACTAAAACCCCTGGTTTGCAATCAGAAACAACACATTTAAACTTTTGATAATAAAATAATTCAAAGTAGGCAATGTCACAAAATAACATGTTGCTGAATAAAATCATTCTGGTTGAGCAAGATCACAATCCAAAGTCCGAATGAAAAATTAAATACAAACATTGCTTGTTACTGGGTTTTAGAAGGTGTTTTTATCTCTGTTGCTAACGTTCAGTTTGTATATGCTCACAACTAAATCGTAACACTTATCTGTCAGGGCTTTATGCTCATGTAATCTATCAAATCTTCTTTCACTGATTTTATCAAAAGAAACCATGCATCAGTGTTGAGGCATTTTAAATTGAAAAGAGAAAGAGCGAGAGAGAAAACTATCTAAAACTAAGGCACATATTTAAATAAAGCTGGTGGTACATGCCACAAACTGAGCGACTGAAATAGCTCTGAGCCCTCACCAAAAATTGTTAAAATCCTAGACGCAATCTGAATAATAAATGTGTACTTAAATGTAAAAGTTCTGTAATGCAGGACCTGCTGCTTCAAAGAAAATATTCACAAACAATTTCTGCAGCTTTAACAAGACGAAGCTTGCACTAAGTATGGAACAACAACATGGGGGTCATGTTTGTGTCACATTTTAACTTGTTTTCAGTTCTTTTACTTACTAATACATATATTCAAATGAGTCACAGTGTCGGCAGATGTCTCTAAATATTATTCTTGTACGGTTGTGTTTGAATGAGGAGCATGAGCCATGAAAATATAACATAAAAAAATTGTACTTTGGGGGTCATATTGCATGATGAAGTAAAGTGTAATAAGATTAATTGCATTTTTAATAAATAGTTGGATTTTGAGAACAGTTTTAAAATGGAATATTTAAAAAGTGGAATATTTTTCTTAAGCAAGACAAGCTGCAAACATCAATTTTCATCCCATGAGATTCCAGAGCAAACATAATCCTGTTTACCACTCGGCCCAGTTCATTAACACAATGCCTCCACAATGTGTCGTTAGTATTATCAGCTCACTACTGAATGATCTTTGGTTATAACCTCACTGCCTTTCTTGATGTTTAGGATTTCTCTGAGGATTCTGGTTTATTTTCACAGCCCAAAATCATGCCTAGTCATTTTAAATTAACCTGTGAGTGTGTGTACGTGGTGTGTGTCTCTACATTGACCCCATTTAGGCCGCTCGCCATCTTACATGCTAAGGGCTGAAGCCTTTCACAACCCTGAACAGGACAAAGCAGGTCGGGGAAATGCATAAATGACAAACATGGCTCTTTGCCGTCAAGAACAAAGAGGAAATATGCTGTAAAATAAAACAAAGGTTCTCCATTAATTTTCCTTTAGACCACCATATTGAACCATTATATCTAAAATGTTTAACAGCAAGACTAATTAGCCACTTTACAGTATATAAAAACTAGATTTCAACTATCAGGCTCAGTTTTGTTGACTCAATTAGCACCTTGATAGTGAGCTGAATGTATGATGAACATTAAAAAAAATAAGAATATTGTGCTATTTGCCGAAATGTTTAAATAAAATATATATACGGTAAATGGATAGTTTATTATAGCTTATTTATATTACAAGTACTTAAAATTAAATGAGGCACTATAAATTTGAACAGAAAAACAGCAGCTTGAAGCTGTGGCTGCTTGGTGTTGTAAAATAAATACACTGTTGTTTTTATTTATTGTTCTTTACAGCTGGTGTTAGCAGTGCAGGCTGAGACAGTGCATTAACCGAGAGCCGTGAACAGACAGCTTGAATGAAACTGTACTCAGTAGGTGTCCATTATCAGGGATTAATGGACACCCTGCAGCCATTCAGAATTGAGTATTGACCTACACCACTATAAATGCTATAGATGGGAATATCTGTTCACCTGATAATGGTTATTGATTGTCAGGGGGGAGAATTATTGTAAAATAAATTACACATTTAAAAATGGGCTCTGTGATGGCTTTTGGATGCAGAATACTTTTTTTACATTTGACATGAAAGAAAATGCAATGTTTAAAGTTGAACGCATTGGCTGGTTTTGTTTTCAGTAAATTGACATTTTATATGGAAGAAATTCTAGTCAAAATAGTAACAAGACAATGAGAAACCCATTTACAAACTGACAAAAGAGAAATCTCATTTGGACCAATGGTATCTGTGATCTCATTCTTTCAGTCACTACCCAGAGTTTGTGGCTAAAGCTGAGAGTAGGAACATAAGCCATCGGGTAAACAGAGAGCTTCGCCTTACAGCTCAGCTCCCTCTTTGCCACTACAAACCTGCATAGAGTCCTCAATACAGGTAGTCCTCAACTTATGACGTAGATTGGTTCTCACGCAGCGGCGTAAACCGAATTTGACGTAAGTCGGAACGTACAGAAATACATATGACGTACCTGTTTTACCAAGTGCGTGAACCGACTTTCGACGTAAGTCCATGGTGATGGCCTTCCTTTTCCTCGATGCACTGCCATCAGAAGAGTTCTCCTTGCGTTTTGGGAGCTATAATGAAGGACTAATGAAGGGATAATGGCCTACTGGGATGCTAGTGACCTTGTCCTCCTCCGTACAGTACGTATTCCTCCTCCGCTGCACAGCGTAACTGTATTCTTCCACCGCCGCGCCGCTGCGTTACGACGTTTAACGTCGTAAAACCGCCGTAAAACCGTTGTAAAACCGAACGTAACCGCGTAACGTGAATAAGGGAGATGCCATCGTAACTATGAAATGTCGTAAGACGAGACTGTCGTAACCCAAGGACTACCTGTATACCGGTATTTGTGTGTGTGTGTGATCAGCAGATTTTTTTGTTTCACTTCTCGTCTCTGTTAGTAAATTCACATCGATTTGTTTCTCCCCTCATTCTCTGTCCTCATTGCACTGTCACATGTTTATTAAGCTTTTGTTGACTTACAGAAAAAAAGTTTGTATTTTTGATTGAAAGTCAGCTATTTACCGGTATGCTTTAATAACTCACTTCCAAACACTTTACTGCAACAAAAATCTTTATTTTTATAAGTACAACATTGCCAAACAAAACCTTCACTCATGCATATTAAACAAAACATTTATGCTGTTTTATTTATTCTTATTCGTTTAAAAATATTATTGGCACAACTTCTCAAAACTTATTTACATTTTCCTTGTTTCTGGACAAAATCTGATCTTTATTGGCAGGACATAGTTTCCTCAGGAAGCTCAACAGGAGTGCAGACACAACTGTGCACACGCTTTCAGGTTTGATGCTTATGTTTAAACCTAAAGGGAATGCATGAATTTATGAACTTATGTGTGAAACAGCCTGACTAAGAGGCAAGATTCTCTCCTCAAACATCACAAACCTTTGAATTAAATTAAGGTTACCTTAAAAATCTCTGTGTTCGGCTGTTATTATATTGTTTGTAACAAACTCAATGTAGTTCCTCAGATTAAAAAAAGAACAGCCTCATTAGATTTAAAGTTTTCTTGAATTTGTGCATTTGAACATATGCGTGAGCCACACTGTGTGAAAGAGGAAAATATTCATAACCAGAAGATCATGAATCTACAATACTGCATTTAGGTGAGACAGCTTGAGTTGTAAAATGGTGTAAAGATCAGTCAACACCAATAGAGTTTTTTTTTTTTTTAGACAACTAAAAACAAAATGACTGTACAAAACACAAACAGGAAATATACGTGTAAGCTACACGCAAAATACTGTAATAACACATGAATAATATACAGAGAAGGTTCAGATAAAGAGCTTGAACAAACAAGCAGAAGATGATGGATGAACATTCAGATGCTCCTCAGAAGAGTGACCAGAAAATAAACAGGTCTATTTTGTAAAGAAACATCCTGAGGCAAACAAAGAGACACAAAAATTATATAAATATACAAAAAGATGAAGAAAGTGATATAGGTTGCCTATAAATATATATATATATATAAATATTAGGTCTTCTTGTTTCATTGAAAAGAAACAGCGATAGGAAGCTTTGGTTGTCATGGCGATGACAATAATCATGACATCAGATTCCTAAATGTTTCGTTCACAATGTGATGAGATTTCAAATGTGATATTTGTGAGTGGATGCCGCTCGTCTCACTGCTTCAGCTCGGCTGCATCACTGGTCCAGATCGTTGCTGTCACAGCCGAGAGGCCGGTAGTAACACTGGCAGAACTCCCTGATTCGAGCACAGGCCTCCACCATCATGTCCTCCGGAACCGTCACCACGATGCGGAAGAAGTTGGGGTACTCGAACGCCTGTTGGTTGACAAACCAGATGTTTTTATTTTCTCAGTTTTACTTTGGAGGCACAGTAATGATGGGTTGAAGATAAACTGGACTTACTGTAGCAGGCAGGCAGAAGACCGACTGTTCGGTCACCAGCCGTTCAGTGAAGTCCACATCGTTTGTAAAGTCCGGAAAGTGGCTCATTTCAATCCCTACCTGTATTAATGTGCAGACAAATTCCGGTTTGAATTGTTAATAATGACATAAAACCTGTAGAGTGTCAAAGGGCAGCTCTCATAAGCATAAAGTTCAGTGAAACTACTTTTTATGACATCCATGAAGGATCAAGATTCACCTTCAGAGCTACATTTTCCAACACAAAACAGGTAAATTCTGAGTAAAATCGGTTTTCAACTTAAACCTTTTTTCCTTCACTTTAAACCCAAACCTTACAGCTGTTTGGTACTACTGACCATGAGGTACATGGCTCCTGAAGGCATCACGGGGTTCAAGCCGGGGATGGTGGACAGCTCGTTGAAACAAATCTCTGAGTTTGACTGAGGATTAAAAAAAAGTCCAGTTTTATGTGATCGTCAGAATGATAAACAAACTAGAAGTCACATTTCCTACAACAAATGCCTTGTGAAATCTAAAATCTGAATTGCTGAAATTAGCTTAGAAATAAATTGTTAACTGGTTGTTAAAGTTTAAGCAAGCAGAACAAAAAGACAAATCAAACAGATAATTTTGTTTGGCTAAAGCTAAAAGCAACGAAAAGCTAAAACTAGCAGCACAATTCTATTACCGGTACATTTGTCCGTGAGGGGTAATTAAAAGGCACATGTAGCACAACAAGAAAACAGTAGCTAAAATTAGCTGAACAGTTTGTGCATTTAAAAGCCTAAAAAAAAAAAGCCAACAAGTTTAAACAAGCAAAAGGGAAGCTAAAAGTTACAACTGTAACTAAAAGTTAAAATAAGCAGAACAGTAGTTAAGAAAAACTAAACTGCAGCTAAAAGCTAAATGAACAAAACAGTGGCTAAAATGAGCAGACCAGTATAACTAAAACCTAAATCACAAAACACAAAGTATGACAGCGTTTAAAAGAGCAGAAAAATAGCTAAAATAAGCAGAATAGTAGTGAAAAGCTTCAAATAGCAAAACAGAACTTGAAGGTTAAAAACTGCAAAATGTAGCTAAAAGATAACAGCAAAACGGTAGCTCAAACTATTTATCAAAGCCAAAAGCTAAAAATTGTATAACTGCACCTAAAAGCTAAAACCAGCTGAACAATTCTATTTAAAAAATTGTCATTTGTCTATGAGGGGTAACTAAAAGACACAGATAGCAGAAGAAAACAGTAGCTAAAATAAGCTGAACAGAATTTAAATGCATAAAAAAAATTAACACTGGCTACAAGTTTTAACAAGCATAAAGGAAGCTATGAGCAGAAAAGTACATAAAAGCTAAAAATAACCAGCTAGAAGCTACAATCTGTTTAAGAAAACAAAAAATGTCATAGCTGACAGATTTCAAAGAGAACAATGATTTTAAGGAATTAAAAATAAATAAAGAAATAAAAATGTATCTCTTTATTGTGAAATATCATGCATCACATTTTAAAATATTTCACATAACATAAATATTTTACTGCTTGTTGACTCCTTGAAATCATTGCTTTCTTTGAAATCTGTCATATGGCTCTGTTTTTGTTTTCTTAAGCTGAGTTTAGCTTCTATCTGGCCAATTTTAGCTCTTAGATACTTTTCTGCTCATTGTAGCATTTAGCTTCCCTTCTGCTTGTTTAAATGTAGTCAGCATTAATTTTTTTTAGTCGTTTAAATGAACTGTTCAGCTTATTTTAGCTACGGTTTTCTTGTTGTGCTAGTTTTGTATCTACTTTGCACTTTTCATCTCTTTTGTTGGGCACAATTATAAATGTTGCACTTTTAACCAAAGGAATGAGCTTTCTGTGCGAACAAGCACTCCACAAAGACCCAAGAAGAGATAAACAGAGAGGAGCAGCCACAGCAAACCTCTAATCATCCCTGGTTCACTGAACAAACTCTAATTTAGTCCATCTTTAATAATAAAATGCTCATCATTGACACTTCAAGTCACAAAATGACCAGAACTTTACTTGCTGAGGAATAGTTGCCTGTTTTACATGATTTCTGACACAAGTGGTCAGGCTCCTCAATTTAAAACGTTACCTTGAAGATGTTTCCTGTCAAATTTTAATAACTGTCTCAGTAACGCAGTGAGTTAACTGATGAAAAGTGTTTTTACTTAAACATTCAGCTGTTTCCTTCTGTTTCAGCTGCCACTCACTTCTCACAGTTGTGCAGCCGATATCTAGTTGCTCATTTCAGTTTGTCTACTATAAACTGGAGCGTTTAGTTAAATAAAGTCATGTAGGTGCAGGGAGAACTGAAAAATATCACCAGGACTAATAACAAAAAAATTATAAATTCTGTAAAGATTTCCCTCCAGTACCTTCAGGAAACTGATGGTGTTGCTGTAAAAGCTCTGAGGCGTATTATTCAGGATGCTCTCCAGCGCTCCCTGGACGACGGTGCAGGCTCCCAGAATACGCTGACTCAGTTTCACCAAACCTTGTCGGATCTGAAACGCCATCATGACGGTAAACGAAAGGTGCAACAACTTACTGCAACGTTAACTGCATATGAAACCACATCCTGAAATATATACCGGTACATTTCATGTCTGCAAGCTTTTAAAAGTAGAATACTGACATTATTTTACTGGTTTTACTTGTAGATGTAATTTTATTTTGGCTGTTAAATGTGTCAAACTCAAAGTTGCAAATTAATTTCATGTTTCTGTTTCCTCTAGGCAGGACAGCAGCTGCTTTATTTTATTTTCCTGCATAGAAGAATAAATGCAGAATCCCTGAAATATCTCTGTTCACCATTGTCTTGTCAATTAGGACCAAACTGAGACTTTTAAATTGCTTTCAGTTTTTGGAACTCATTGCAGGCATTTTTTATTTTAAATAACTTTGACTGCAAAAGAAATGAAGGACAGAAAATTGCAGAAGAGTTTGGGAAAACAAAAATGCTGCTCTGCACTAAATGTGCACCTTAAAAGGAACTACTGTGACCTTGAACACCTATAAAAGATGCTGCAGAGTAACAGGTCGAGTCAACAATTATCAGAATGCTTTGTGTAGTTTTCCATATTTAGTAGCTTTATTGATTATAAACCTCACCTTTCTTCACTGTACACAGTCCTTAAATTTAAACAAATTAAAAATTGCACACAGCTTTTTATGGATCTGGATGCTAATGATCTGACACTATCCTTCAAACTTTTATTTTCTTCATAAAACTAAAACAAGAGTTGTTTACCTCGGATCCAAATATGTCATTCCTGTCATGGATGAGGATCCATCCCATCCTCCACCCAGGAACCAGCCAGCGTTTGGCCAGGCCACCACAGGAAAGGATGGGAACGTCACTGCTGAGGGATGCCAAGGAAGGACTGTTGCATCCTGGGAATACCTGAGAGCAAGAGAAAGAAACACAACCCCGATGAAAGAAAGAGGAGGAACAAAAACCTGCTTCACCAAAATGTTTGCACCATTACTGCCTCATGTCTGACACTCAGGCACTCCTTTTCATGGTTTTATGTTCTTTTGTTCAAAGTATTTTTTTTTTTTCATGAAAAAAAAAAATCAATGAATATTTATGCTGGTTTCATGTGGCACAGCAAGAATTGTCACCTAAAACATTTCATCTTGACCGATTTGATTCTTCCTATGAATACAACATGATCCAACATGTGCAGATAACGCTGTCTGTCACCAAAACTTATTTTGGCAAACAAAAATATTAACTGTGAGTTTATGTACGTCCAAGTTCATAAAACATAAAAAGAGAGTTGTAAGAAAGAACTGGACAGATTTCTAAAAAACAAATGAAAAAAAAAAAAAAAAAACATAAGGAAGCAGAACAAACACAGATTTTTTTCCCCCTTAGGCTATTTATCCTAAAAGCTATTTCTTTTGTTAGTTTATTAGCAGCTGAAAACAAATCTATGATCAAAATACCAAAAGTGTATCTCCAAGAACAAAAAAAAAAAAACAAAAAAAATCTGAGTTAAACATCTCAAACCCAAACAGTTTAATTATTTATGTTCTTACAGAAAGCCCAGTTCACTGTTCATGTTACAAATTCAACTTTAGGCCCAAACTCTTTAACAAAAGGAGAATTCATTCACTTTTGCAACAATATAAAAAAACTACATATTTTATTAATCAATAATAAGGCAGCTCTAGACATTTTAATACATGACAAAAACATAAAAGTGTGCTAAAAATATCTAGATGTTAATTTACTGATGTACTAGCTACTATTTTTTACATCATTTTAGTTCAGTCAGGATACGATTTTAAAAACACAAAACCTTCAAAATAAAATAAAAAAAAACAGTTTTTAAATTAAACTTGCCTGTTTTCGCTCAAATATTTCAGCAAAAATACTTATTTATGAGCAGCTTGGACCAGTTGCTTTATAAATCTAGGTTCAAGTCTGTGATGTTACATAACATTTTGTCTGAAGAGGAAGAAAACAGCAACAAAAGGCATATAGCGTGAGAGGATGCAGTTACCGCAGCATGCTGCGCCCAAAAAGCTGTTTCTCATTAAAGCTCTGCGGTAAAGATGGTGTGGCGCGAGACACTGCCCCCCCGTCCTATTGGCCAGATTGAGACGAGTGATGTAACAGCAAACAACAGAATAAATGTAATTGTTGAGTGACTTGTTGAGGACACAAAAAGTGCAAATATACATAAAAATATTCTGAAGAGCTGACAGAAGAGTCAAGTAAGGTAAACCTGCAGCCCAGACCTTCGTATACTGGAGACATTATATAAGGAGCTATGAACCCCTATCTCCACCCACCACACGCCCCTCATTCCTCCTTGTTTCTGCATTAACTGCAAACACATGCAGACAAGAAAAAGTGCTCAGTCATTCTGATTTGTTCGTGTTTAATGGTGAGATGGCCAGAAGGGGTACATGCACTCAGTAACCTTGACTTAGTTTTACGCACATCAGCTTCTTTCAGGACCAAGCAGCAGGCCTTCAAACTGCAATTAATTCACAGTTGCTGGTTAGACTTGAGTTTTAGCTGAAACACAAACTCTGCTTTACAGCTCATGTCCAACAAGAACTCATAACTACTGATCCGCCTCGCATTTCTTCACAGTTTGATTCAAGAGAGCCATGGCTTCTTTGAATCAGACCTGACACAGAGATGCACCAATCATCAGGTAACGATGCTGGGTGGTGTTAAAATACAGTCTCGTGTGCGTCCAACTTAGTTATCTTTGGTATTTTATGCAGATTTAAATGTAGAATTCTGCAAAGCATGTTTTTGCTATAGGCTGACAGAAAGGAAGTGTTACATTAAGACAAACAACTGTATTTCTACCCTTGTGTATCAGTCATTTTTAACTGATAAGTTACTCAGTAAAAAAATCAATGAATAAATCGGGTGAAATTTGACTTTTTACTAAGGTCTCCAGCGACAGGAATCTTTAAAATCTAACGCTGAGGGCTTTAGTTTCACTCGATCAGAAGAAAAATCAGGGTGTTCGGGGTCACTGGGAGCAGTGGTCACCTGTCTCCAGAGGTGGTGTACCCTGGACAAATCACCATTATTCACACTCAAACTATCATAAAGGGACAATTTAGAGAAGCAGATTAACCCAACATGCATGTTTTTGGTCTATGAGAGGTAACAGGAGTACTAGAGGAAAACTCACATGCACAGAGAAATCATGCATCTGTTCAGAAAAGTTCAGATGTATGATTCAGCAGCCCGATGCTGCTCAACCAGCAGCACTGACAAAGAGCTTTAAAATGCATAAAGTTTGATGTCAGCTCAAACATGCAAACTGGAGCTTTATGAGATTTTGTCAGTCCAAAACCTCTGCAGTGTTTCATTGTCCTAATCTGCCCACGTCAGGTTGTGAATGTCTGTTTGTTCACCTTTGATGGTGTTTGTGTGACCTTCAGCTATCGCAAATGTTCCAAAGTTCACATTGATGCCACGAAAGACAAATTTTCAATTTGGCTACTTTTTCACTTAATCTTTAAAAGACTATAACAGTTCGGCCACCACCACAAGCTGGTAACCCAACCAGGAAGATGGATGTCAGTCATACCTGCTTGGGACTGTTTCCAGAGTTTGGTATTACGTAATTTCAAACCAATTTGTTACTTTAAATTGATTTTCGTTTCCACTATCATGACTCAGATCCCCTGCTTGCCCTCGCTGACCTCTCTGGTTCTGGCTCATCCAACCCATGGTCCTGTGACCCTCAGGTTGTGAACCGACCATCCAGAGCCAAATACCACCAAACAAACAAAACCACAACCTCTCCTTTCATCGTGGAGAAAAATGTGCCTCGCTGGTGTTACTCAGATTCAACCTATATATGTCTTCTCATGCAGTTGGACTCACCATGTCACTGTAGATTTCATCTGCCAGGATGGGAACGCAGTGTTTTGAAGCCACTGGAGGAGAAATGAACTTTAACAAATGTTTTTATCTGATAGACATATGATCAAGTTTTTGCATAATTTAAACCGGTGAAGCAGAGTGGGTCAGACGTGCAGCCAACCTTTGAGGATCTTCTGCAGGTGTTCCCGGCTGAAGACGGACCCGCATGGGTTGGACGGGTTGGTGATGATCAGACAGGATGTCCTCTCGTCGATGAGGCTCTCCATGTGCTGCAGGTCGATCTCCCATGACTTCTCCGGCTGCAAAACAGAAGGACCAGGATGTGGGAAAATAAGAAGCACGGGAATATTTCAAATATGCTTTAAGAACTTGTTTCTTCTGCTCCAACAAATTAAAGATGAAATTTGTTTGTTGCTTTCTGCCTCCAGCTTTAACCAAGTCAGTGAATGGTCAAGTGGACTAATGGTTTCCATTTGATTAGCATACAAGATATTTATGACCCAATATGACCCAGCTCCACTTAAATATGATGTTGTACTGTTAAATTTATTTTTAGGTGTGTCACAAGATTACAAAATTATTTTCACTTTTGGGCTTTAAATACACACGTACTGACCATTGGTTAACATTTTCTATATAAACTTTAACACTTTTCCTTGAAATTTTTGCAGTTTTATAAAAATTACTTAATATAAAAATATGCCAACATTTTGATCTTAAACAAGTCAACATTTATTCATTGCCTGAACAAATGTTTTGTTTCATTTTGGGTCCTTCTTCAATATCTTTCATGCTAACCCTGAAAAAAAAAAATCTAATAAGTCAAATAAATAAAACGTAATAAGTAATAAAATTGTTAATCTTTTCCAGCAATCAAATTAAAAATCAAAACAAATCAACAACAAAACTTGGGCAAATATAAAAAAGGTGTAAACAGCATAAATAAGCAAAAAATATTGACCATATTCACGTTATTTAAAAATGTTTCAGTAGACAGTTTACCTCTGCAGGAAGTTTTGTTCTGCCCAACATGACTTTTTAACAGATGATATACAGAAATTAATATTTTTTAATACAAAAATCTGAGCTGGACCTTCTACTCACCAATAAGTTGTATAATTTGACCTCGATGCTTGTGGAAACAGCCAGAGTTTTATATAAGGAGAAGCCTGGGCAGGGAACCAGAATGTTGTCTCCAGGGTTGCACAAGACACTGATAGCCAGTTCGATGGCCTGACTGCAGCCGCTGGTCAAAATCACGTCCTGGAATAGAGTGAGGACGTGTTACATCTGAAAGCATCAAAGCTTTTATTTGTTTTGGCAGGGCTAACAGTTACTATGACACATTATCCAATTCAAAGATAAGCAGATTACATAAATTGCTGTAGTCTGTCCAAAAGACGAGACATAGTAAAGGAGAGAGCACCTCTGCCTCCAGTGGAGCTTCAGGGCAGCTGTAAAAGTTGGCCACCACCTGTCGACTCTTTAAGTAACCTACAGGTGCACATAAAACAAAACACGGTGAGCAGAAATATACGACAGCCTCAAAACACCACCAACAAACCACATCCCAATCCTTTTGATTGAAGCACATTTGATTTGGATTGACGGGTTTTGTTCATCATTGTGACTCACCCACAGAAGGAGCGTAGCCGTTGTATTTTTGGGAGTCTATGGCATCTTTCATGGCCTGAAGAACAGCATCATCTGTAGGCAGGTTTCCAAACACAGTGGGATCACCTGAAAAGTGAATACAAACTTAAAGAGATTAGTGGTATTAGCGGAATTACTAGACAAAGAGCATGTAAATGTACGACAAATGCACATCAAATTTTTAGACACTTGTTTGTTCAAAACTATTGAGCAAATGTGTCCAAACTTTGTTCTAATTTTTTTTAATCAAGGCAGAATTATAGAGAGCTTTAAACCAACAATAGATGCAGGAGAGTAAAGTACATCAAAAAGCCTCCCACCTATGGAAAGTGCGATCATGGGTTTGTCAGGATTTGGGGTGAGTTTCATCCCATCCACGATGGCCCTGATGGGGTTGAGCGTGTTGTTGGCCATCTCTGAAGCCTTCACCTCCCACCTCTGCCTGCGGCTCTTGGTCTTGGCCGGATACAAGCTGCCGTTGACATTGACGTGGTGCATCCCCTTCCCGGTGACTCCCGTCCCATTCAGGGGTTTTGGTTGGACCACAGTTTTGCCATGAACTCCATTACCATTCACCTGAACCAAATAGGCTTTGTTGTCCATCTTGGATCTGATGGTGGAGGAAACAGGCATCAGTAACAACACACTTCCGGCATGTTTAACCTTGTTTATGCTAATAATAATATCGTGGCTGTTGTGAGGCAATAGCTCGGATGTGGACGCTCTATCAGCTCTGAGGAGATTCTGACAAACCATCAGGCAGCTGAGATGGGGAAGGGCCCGTTTTACTAACACTGTGTTCAGTGAAGGTGGGGTGCTGTTGACCTCCAACCAGTGATGTCATTGGGAGGTGGAAGGAATAATTTTCAGACTTTCTCAATCCCACCGGCACGTCTTCCATGGAGGAAGTTTAGTCGGGGGCTTCGGGGCTGGTCTGTCCATAACCGTGGTTGAGGTTGAGGAGGTACATAAACAGCTCTGTAGTAGCAGGGCCCCAGCGGTGGATGAGATTCGCCCACATTTCCTTAAGTCTCTGGATGTTGTGGGGCTATCTTGGTTGACATGTCTTTGCAACATTGCGTAGACATCGGGGGCAGTGCCACTGGACTGGCAGACTGGGATGGTGGTTCCCCTCTTCATAAAGGGGGACAGAAGGATATGCTCCAGTTAAAGGGGCATCACTCTCCTTAGCCTTCCTGGTAAGGTCTATTCAGGGGTACTGAGTAAGCAGGTCCGATCAATGGTCCAACCTCAGATCCAGGAGGAACAGTGCGGGTTCCATCTTGGTCG
>JAVCKU010000042.1:4426661-4438841 GCA_032273985.1 Hypsolebias coamazonicus | reverse complement strand
AGTTACGGCAAAATCGACCTACGAACGGTCCTTAGGTCCGGAACCCGTTCGTAACTCGAGGACAGCCTGTAAACTGTTTTACCCACTAAGCAGCGCACTCCTTTAGTGGGCCAACCAGTTTTCTGGTCACAAGATGGCTGCTTAGTGAGCAAAACACTTTACTTGGGCACAGAGGGCGAAACGTCTTTTCACAAAAAAGAAACTGTCCAGATGACCTGAAGACCATTAAAGAATAAAAGTACTGCACAGCAGCAAAGTACAGAGGAGCACTCAGTGACGTTGCACCTTGAACATGTCTAGGGCCCAGCTGTGGCCTGCAGGGTTCCACCGCCGTCTGCTTTCAGGAGGAAATGTGGGCCAAAGAGGACGTGTTTACACAAAACAGAAATGAAGAATACCACAGTCAAAAACATTGTTTGGTGTTGTGTTATTTTGGTAAACTGAGAACTTGTTGTAAATAACATCCATCTTGTTGATGTCAGAGGAAGGGGAGATTGTGGTCTTGCTCTGACAGTGGTGTTTTTTGGCACACGTTAGGCCACTTTTTGCCAACTGAGATCCATTAAAATGCTGCTCCATTCTCTGCTGCGAACCAAAAGCATCCTTTCATGGCTGCAGTGAAGAAAACTTGCAAAAAGAAAACGAACTAAATGATAAGGCACCCATTACAGTGGCTCTAAAGGCTTCTAGGTAAACGTCCGTCTACTCTTAAAATTGTTTTTCCTATCAAAGTGTTTCCAGTTCTACCGCTCTTCCATGTTTCACCCACCAAAGCAACGGGCATTCACAGCAACTCTTTGCTGGGCCGGAGCAATAAACTGCTTTTGTTGGGGGGTGAAGACGCAATCACATAAAGGCCAACCAGACCACCTAAAATGTTGTGATTGTACACTTCCTAGTTTAAAATTATAAATAAAACAGAACAATAAAGTTTTAGCTTTTATGACAAGTCAGAGTAGCTCATTGCTTCTCATCTGTTTGCTGTCTCTTGGCACCGAGCTGAATTCACAAACACTGTACTCAAACAAAAGGCATAAATGCTGTTTGCAACTAAAACTATGACCATTTGTTGGCTCTTTAATATCACCAGCTGGTGTTTGTAATCTGCTGAAATTGGTGTTTGCAGTCATGTCCATAAAAGCTTCTACAGGCAAAAAAGCCACTTGGCATCGTAAAAATAATTCACAAACACAGACAGTTGTTTAACAATGTTTTAAACTATTCCAATGATACCAAGATATATATTTGTAAAATAAATAAATAAATAAAATGAAAAATATAATGAACTCAATGATTTGTGCAGAAAATATACTGTACATTTTGTTAATTAAAATCTAAACTCTCGAGTAGCAAAAATGCAGCAGAACTAAACAAAAACAGACAACAAAGATCAAATGCTATTTGTTTTAATGCAATTTAAACTAAAGAAAATTACATTTGTATAAAAATGAATCACGAATGCTGAGCGCTGAATAACTTTTGAAATTTGATGAAGTTTAAACTGAAGTGAAAGCTAAAAACAGCTAAATTTTAGCCAAAAGCTAAAAGTAGCAAAATAAGTGAAATTGTTAGCTTAAAGATGAAACTAGTCAAAGGCTAACTGAAAGCTAAACATAGCAAAACACAAGAAACACTTTAGCTATAAACTAATACTAATATAACGCTAGTTAAAAACAGTCAAAGGCTATCTAAAAGCTAAAAGAAAATTAAAGAAAAAACAGAAAAATAGAATGATGGCTAAGAGAAGAGCACCTTAGAGGATAGTGTTAGTTTTAATATTGAGGATCTATATATATTTGAATGTATTAAAAAAAGTACAATACAACTACATGTAATAAAATATCCCAGCTCTTGTAATTTGTTACTGGGAGGAGACCCCAGGGAAAACCCACGACACGATGGAGAGACTACGTCCCTCGGTTGTCCAGGGAATGCCTTGGAATCCTCCCAGAAGAGCTGGAAGAGGTGGCTGTGGAATTATGTGGAAACATTTACTGTATTTTTCATCCTATAAGTTGCCTTTTTTCTTTTTTTTTTTTTTTTTTGCTTAATTTGCATGCTCTGCGACTTATAAACCGAAGCGACGTATTTATTAAATTTTTTTTGCCATATTTATAAACCAGTTCTTAGCTGGAATATAACTGTTTTCATTCATTCTGACAGAAAATATTGAACATTACAATTTTCAGCCACTAGATGTCACTCGAGCAGTATGGCATGTTGTTGTATCATGAAATGGTTCAAGGTTGCTATTAATGACACAAACGCCTTGCCATAGCCTGCCACCCTTGTGTGCCTGGAGCAACCATCAAATCAACTTCATTTCACTGCGCTGCCCAGACGAAATGCAGATGATTTGACCTGATTTGGCGAAAGTGAGCCAATTTGACAGTCAAAGTGCATTTATTAAGTAAAAGTTTAACTGAGACACACCTTTACCATAAAGTCGAGCAAATAAATAATTGTTTTTAGGTGGTTATCTTGTTAAATTTTGAAGAAATGCACAGCGAGTCGTCCCTCTGTGCGTTCACGTTTCTGCGTATAGGCTTTTGAAAATGCAGCTGATTTGACTGTCAAAGTGCATTTATTAAGGAAAAGTTAAACTGAGAAACACTTTGCTATAATTTCAAGCAAACAAATAATTGTTTTTAAATGTTAACATTGTTAAATTCATAATAAATTCCTCCCGTGTACGCTCCTGTGGCCGTCATTGGGCAGCCAATTGATTTTTGGCACAACACCGGCTCATGGCCAAGGCCACCACTGCCCACCCCCTGACTCCGCCATTGCGCCTGATGGTGATGCCATGATCTGCATTTATTAAGGAAAAGTTCAACTGAGACAAAGAATTACTATAATGTTGAGCTAACAAATAATTGTTTTTAAGTGTTAATCAGGTTAAATTCTTGTTAAAGTCCTCCCGTACATGCTTCAGTGTTAACCAGCATTTGGCAGCCAATCGATTTTTGGCACAACACCAGCCCACATTTCCAGGTTCAGCCCACATTTCCAGGTCGTAACAAATGCAACGCATCAGCAGTGACGCATAATAGATGCAACGTATACGGCAAAGTGACGTTTATGGATTTTTCAACTTTATTAGACACATTTGGATTGATGCGACTTATAGGACGGTGTGACATGTACAGCGGAAAATACGGTATATAGAAATAGATGTCTGGGCCTCCCTGCTCAAGCTGCTGCCCTCGTGACCCGACTTCGGAACAAGTGGTAGATAATGGAGGGACGGATGGATGGATGTAACACTGACTTGCTGCTGCAGAGACTACTCTCTGAATATCAGTCTTTTCCATTATTCCTCATCCATTATCACTAAAGGTCAACACCAAACATCAGTATGAGAAGATTCAAACACCTTGTTCATGTTGGGCGATGTGGATTTTCACCGGCTCAGCTGACATATTCCTGTACATGAATGTGTGTGTGAGGGAGTGTATGTGTCCATGCATGCAAGTGTGTAGACGTGTTTGTGGCTGTATGAACAATTGAAAGAGAGGATGCTGAGGGCTTTGCAGCAGACAGAATTTCCTTTTTTTATTCCTGGCAGGGCAGTCAGATTGAGAGGAGGGATGATGGGAGAGTAGTGCGTGGGTCTGCCAGGGCCACTGATGCACATCTAAAGATGACCTTGGAGGTCTGGAGATGAAGTCTGAGTGAAATTTTAAGAGGACATGAAAAGGAAGGAGACCAAACCTTTCTGTTTAATGTCACTGTGCAGACAAGTGGTGAGTCATGCAAGTCCACTTTCATGTCGGTATCAGATGCGATGCGCTATAAAATCAGTTAACATAGTGTGCATCTAGAGCTTTTCCAGTTGTAAATTGAATACTGTATTACATTCAAGGATTTATTGACGCAGTCAAAAAAAAAAAGAATTATGTTTTAACTGCGATGAACAAGAAAACTTGTCACACAAGACTCTCAAACACAAACTGGAGCAGCATCGTAGTAGAAATACATTTTTGCTGTAGACAGAGTGAAATCGATTGATGGATCCGATGTAAAGTCACCCACTGGGTTTTGAGAAGACCATTTTGACGGCGTGTGAACCACAAAACGGTTTGTGTTTTGCATCATAGAGAAGCCGAGCCATAACGCATTCTTAACCCTCGGGGCACGCTAGTTCACTTCATCGGGGTCCCCAACCATTTTTTGTGCCACAGACCAGTTTTATGCAAGACAACTTTTCCATGGACCATGAGTATAACAAAACACAAAGTGCATCAAATATAATATTATTGCATCTATAATTGAAATAAATATTATTATATATTTTGTAATTTCACTTACATTATTATGACTTGGAGAAATATTTATTATTTAATAAAACTCCTTGGTAATACAGTCGGCCACTACAGACAATGCTCTCAGTGCAGAAAGATTTAATGAAGTGGTAGCCTTCAGTAATTGTTCCTGATCGTCATATTCACTTTGTTCCATCCATTCATCCAATCATCCATCCATCCATTATCTTCTGCTTGTTCTGAAGTCGGGTCTCGGGGGCCGCAGCTTGAGCAGGGAGAGTAGACTTCTTCCACAGCCACCTCTTCCAGCTGTTCTGGGAGGACTTCAAGACGTTCCCAGGCCAATCGATCCTTACCAGATGCCCGAACCACCTCAACTGGCTCCTTTTGAAGCAGAGGAGCAGCAGTTCTACTCTGAGTCTCTCCCAGATAACTGAACTTTATTCCACTTTTTTCCTTTAAAAAAGTCAAAGGTTGCTGAGGCAGCTGTGAAGGTTTCAGGGCTTCATTAAATAGCCAGTCACCACATATTTCACAGAGCGAGCTCATGGCATGTACAAAGTAAGTGAGTTAGGATCCTTGTGAATTATTTTCAATGCAGCATTCTTTTTGGTGGTGGTTGTGGAGCCTTCTGCCGTTTCATCATCAGACATTTTCCCTTTTTTCCAAAGAAGCACTCGAGCCATGTGTGTTTTTTTTTTTTACTCAGCTTCGCTAGAGCTTGTGAAAAAAACTGGGACTGAGTCAAACACTAAAACTGGCTTAAATTATTGATTTTCAAAATAAAATAATACACAGACTAACAGAAATCGAAAAACATTTTTAAATAAAACTTTGCATATTTTCTATGCAGTCTGGTCTAAAATAATTCATGAGCCGGTGGTTGGGGATCCCTGTTTTGGATGTTTTTATGCTTCAACACAATTCATTTACATTTATGGCTCATTACTAGACTTGTGCAGAACTTGATGACCAAATGTTTTAATACATTGAATTAAGAATGTTTGAGCAGACACGTATATAGACCACACATAACAAAGCAGCCTGAGAGCCAAGGCTGGAGGATAGTGCTCTGTTTCCCCATCCGTTTAAAAAAAGACCAGAATTCACATTTGATGTTTTGTCCTAGAACATGTGACACAAATCTAGCAGCTAAAATCTTGAACTCATTAAGATAATTAAGGTCAAGTCAAACAGAATAAAGATTTTATTTAATTTTGACACAAATAATGTTATTTTTGGAGCCACGAGAGATCACTTTTCAATCATTAGAAAATAGTTCCACACTGGCTTAATTTATAAATCAGGTTTTACTGCCAATCTTGGTTTTATGGCTATAGAAACTGTTTAGAGCTATGAAATCTGTTTCAGTATGTAAAAATGACCATCAGTACAGCCTGTTCCACTTAGAAATGTTAAAAACAATCACAAGTTGCATCAGTTAGAATTTGGTCATCTCAGATTTGGCTGTTATTGTTGGCTCTGACAAAAATAATATTACTGTAAATAGCTATACTAAATTTGTTATTACTTTCTTGATGTTACTAATTACTCTGCAGCCAAAGTAATGTCACGTTTTTGTCACTTTTACCTTTGTTACACAGCTTTTTGAAACCGCTTCCAATTCTCCACACTCGTTTTAAAGAGCCTTGAAACTCAAGGGGATTAACAGAATTTTATTAGAGGAAAATCACTTTTCCTAAAAAGCCCCTGTGCTAATCTAACACACCCCAGACCCGTGTGTTCAGTGGATGCAGAGAGCCGAAGCCATATCAACCCTTCATTAACCCCCTCCAAAGAAAGCTGAGCCTCAGCAGACAGAGATACTGTGGCCAGTCGGTAACGGCTTAAAATGTATCAGGTATCCGAAAGAACGTGAGGAAGAGCTGGAGAGTGACAAAAAAGAGGGAGGTCAGAGTCGATTGCCAAGCTATCAAAGAATGTGCTGCCTAAATGAAACATTCAGCATCTTTGCTTACTGACAGAGCAGACTTTTGGAAGATGGGCTGTGTGTCAGACACCGAGCTGATTATTAAAGCAATTCACACAATAATGTGTGTTTGCCCTTTTCACGGTTCATTACCGCAATGAGATGTCCTTCCACATTCAAGCCGCAGCTCATTAAGCCAGCTATTAAATCATGCAAAGTATGAGGAAATATTTGAAACACAGGAGTGCACCACTGTAGATAATGGCAACTTACTGTGGTTAAAAAGCTATGCTTCAAAAGACACAAACACCTGGAAGGAAAATGATAAAGGAAATGCAAGGTTTTCTATTATCTTACAATAAAAATGTCATTATGTTTACCGTGGCAAATCAAAAAGCAATTGCATTTCATTTTCATCCAGACATGTTTGATTTAGAGCAGGCAATGGTGTTGAAAGAACTCTGTGCATTTCATTTGGAAAAAAAAATAAATAAATAACCCAATTTGAGCTGTGATGTGTTAATTCACGATAGATATTAATCTGAACACCTGATTTAAATCGTTTGCAGCTCATTGATGTGTCCATTTTTCAAACAAACAACTTTTCTTTTCATTTACCCAATTAAAAAAAGATCAAACAAAAAATGAAAATGTCCTTGAGTTATTGAAAAGTTAAAGTTTGCTCATTTAGCTTGTGTGTGATTCATAATGTAGAGTTCATTTTATTTTTTTGAGTACAAGAAGGCTCCCCTTAAATAGTTCATAGATAAGATTAAGTCCTCTACAAACACTTTATAACTCTTAAATAACTGCTTATTATGCATAATTAAGGATGACAAAGAGACACAACTGACCAGTTTCTTGCCAAATACATAGGTGAACAGATTTGGCTCAGTATTTGGCAAGACACTGGTCAGTTTGTCTCTTTTTTGCCCTTAATTAATGCATAATAAGCAGTTATTAATGATTTATAAAGTGTTTATAGAGGAATTAATAATGTAGCTTTAAACTATTTATTAGCCATCTATAAGGGCAGTCTTATTCCAAAGTGGTACCGTTGCTATAATTCGAAGAACACAAGTCATCTATCGTCCACTGTACTATCTGCAACCGCAGGCTGCTGATTTTCTTTTCCTATGACTACTTTGACGCAGCAGATGAAAATCATTTCCTGCAGCTGAAAGCAGATTGACACAAAACAAAGGTGCGCGATTATCCATATGAGTTAGATAAGCCCACGGTAAACGGAGGAGGCATTCATCGTGAGTCACATGAGACTGATTACATAAACTAATCCCACAGCGAAGCGAAAACCCAGAACAATCTGCCGATGAGTGGGAGGCAGTGGGGTTAATATGCTGTTTAAAGATACAGTAGTTCAATAATCAAGGACACCTTAAGGCAGCATGTATCCATCCAACAAACCAATATTGATGGGAAAAGACATGATAGCAAGATTATTAACATGAAAGCTTGACTTTACCAAAGTAACAGATACCAAAGTTCAATTTATGCATCTGAGAAGTAAATTGTTTGATCCTGGTGCCAATCTGAGTGTATTTCAACCTGAGGTTTATTGGTACAGTATTTGGATTTGTTTCTCAAGCACTGGTTGGAGTACAGCAACACATTTTGGTACTTAGCCTTTGCTCCTTTACTACTTTTGTAAGGGTAAAACAGTGCCTCCTCCCTAGTTACAGCTAAATACAACTCATGCGATGTCTGCTAAGAAAACTGCATTAAGCAAAACTATTGGGGTGATTTGAAGCTTTTTAGTGCTAAGATAAAATATAAATTATTCAATGTCAATGAAAATTATATAATGTCACTGCCAGTCAACAATAGCCTGCATTATATAAAAGCATGCTCGTAAACGTGGATTGAATTTTGATCAGTTCAACAAATTATGTTGCCTAGTGACGCGCGCAGTGAATTCTTGGGAATATATTTCTACACGTTCCCTTGATAGGGTGCTTTAATAAGCTTTTTTCTTTGGTTTTCTTGTGCTAAAGATAGTGTAAACATATTACATCATTATTATACAGCATGCTTATGAACATTCTTTACAGTGGGCTTATCAGGAACAGAAGAAGTCTTTTACCATAGTCCAAAAATAAAGCTATGATTCAAAATTACTCTGATTTGTTGGGCTGCCAATTAATCACAAAGCTGCCAAAAACAAAACTGAATGGCCAAACTTGCACAATAAATCAAATCAACGGTTTACCTAAAGTACACTAGAGGTTTACGCTACCAGTGCCTGTTGGTGCTGCCAGGCCAGCTCTGTAAATAAGAATTATTCTTAATGTTCAAACCTGGTAAAATAAAGGTGAAATGAAAATGAAAGTTTATGAACGATAAAGAAAAAAGCCACACAGGCACAGATGACTGGTCACCTCAGAATGGTCCAAGCTGACCCGTAGATTTGTATCCAGAACCTTTTTGCCAGCTATTGCACCATTAAGCCATCAACGCAACGACCAACATGATGGATTGGAGGTGCTTCAAAATGGAAAAATGTCATTCACCTTTTTACCTGTACTTGCAGAATTATAATTAAAATACGCTGCATGAAACACGTCGACTTTACAAAAGTGCTGAATTAAGAGTATATACGTCTGAGAATATATCCTCCTGATCACATCATTTGCTGAATAAGCCTCCCAAATGGCAGATGGTGTCTTTCTCTGACAATCTCTGGCAGCCACCTCATCCGTCTACTGATGACAGGAGCCATTTCACTAATGCACTCATGAATGCTTCGCGTGTCATACAGTGTCCTTCACGTTCACCTTAATTGTCTCCAGCTTCAGTAAAGTGTGATGAACATTAGGTGATTGCACCCATATGGTGTAAAGATTTTCATTTTTTTAATATATAATGCATGTGTGGAACATTAGCCCTTTTTTTGGAGTAATAGGCTTTAATATACGACCAAATAAAATAGTGAATATATTATGTAGAAAGTTGATGCGGTCATTCATGGCTGTTTTGGTTTGGCTTTCTGTTAGCCATCCTGTTTTCAGTCTTCCATGTGGAATTTTCTTTGTTCAACCCTTCAGTTTGAATTATTCTCCCTCCATTTGCTTTCACCTCCATCATGTTTACACTCCAAATGGCAGCACTGCAGATCTTCCCGTAATTCAGGTTGATGGCTTGCTTTTAGATGAAGTGGCTGATTGCAGCGTCTTCCCTGGTGAACGTGTATCTGGGTGCGTTTCGTGGTTATCTGAGTGAAACAGTTGAAGTCTCTGCAGGACAGCATTTTGGTACGGTAAATTAGGTTGCTACAGAGCAGCAACTGATAGTCACATATGTGAGTGAGACTGACTTTCTAAGCAACTGCTTTCTTTGCCGTTTCATCGAGTTTCCGATTAAGACTTTTAGCGCTCTGCTGATGTCGTAAACAGCAAGAAGATCCAAAGATACCCGAGGCGGCGCTGCCGTGTGCTTACTCACCTGTATTCTGGGTAAAATCAACAAGTTTGTGAGAGAAACAGTTTTCCAGGCTGTACTTTAGAGTAAGTGCAGTTAACACAGCACCTTGTGGAGATGCAAGTTTGGTCTATTGTACCTGACATAAAAATGGGTGATTAAAATAAAATAAAACAGCTTTAGGTAATTCTTACCACAAACTTTAAGCTCAACATCCAAATAAAGTGTAACATTAAGTTATCTGAAATGTTTATTTTTGTATCCAACATTTGGGACCCAAATAGTCTAAATATTTCTGTAAACATTTTTAGGATTTCCTTTTATTGATTTGGTGCCTGGATTATTGAGCATGAACTTTCTTGCCTTGAACCACTTTGGCTGTGGCTGCCTGCCTGGGAGGAGTCGACGAGGGACAAGACGGTCCCCAGAAACAATCTTGGTTCCAGCAAACTGGTTCGTCCACTTAAGGTGTTAACTGCTTGGTTGGGAAACGGTTTGCTGGAACTCCTCTGACTGATGATGCCCTCCAGATGGATGGTGAAACGTTTCTATAAAAAATAAACGGCAGATGACCTGACTGAGAATTATTGGGTTGAGAATTTTGTTTATTTGACGGTGATTTCCATTTTTTTTGGCAGGTTAAATACAAATAAAAGATGAACATTAATTTATTTGTATAGTTTATAGATATTTTTAGGCTTTTATATTGTTTATATCGATATCGAATTATATTGCTATGACCGAAAATAAGAAATATATTGTGATAAAAAATTTGGCCATATCGTCCAGACCTACGCTTTATCCATCCATCCGAGGACCAGCTGGAACGTCGTGTGGTGCATCGATCCTGTAGCCGTGAAGCTGTTGCTCTTCGTCCACTCTTCCCAAAGGCGGCGCAGAGCTGCTTTAAAGCCTCGGTTCACAGAAATGTCTAGAGACTCTCAAGCCTCCCAGGATGATGGCAGGAATGGAGTTAAACACTTTAATTTTATCTTTAAATTACAGCATGATGTGCACGCACACGCTGTCCATCCAGCAGGGCTTTTTTTGCTCTAAAATATCCGAACACATACAGGTACACCGGTAGTCGTTAAAAGCCTAGAGGGCCCTTTAATGCCCCTAGTGGCCAAAAGTGGTACTGCTCCATTTTTTATTCCGTTAAAATGAATGGAAACAGTCATATTTCAGCCAAAAATTGGTCTAAAAATATGGGGGAAAATCCATAAATACGTCGCTTCGCCATATAAGTCGCAGGACATGCTAATTAGGCAAAAGAACAGCGACTTATACGCCAAAAAATACGGTATTCCTACCAGTTATAACAAGGTAATGTACTCTGGTACACTTCTCAACATTATACTTATGAACAGACCAGCTAGATACATATCCATAGTCTTGTCAAAGCCTTAGCAACCACTGTAGTATAGCTTGTGCCTGTAATGGCACCACTTTAAGAAATCCACCATTGGTCATCCTCAAGCACCTGCTCAAGTGAACAGGCTTTGTGTGATCTAGCACTTGTGCAATGGCAGAAAATTGGTTTTGTCCTTGATGTTCATGGTGCCTGATTGTACTTCATAACTTCATTCACTGACATCCTAAACAAACACGCAGCCGTAAAAACCCTCTGAATTAAAAACCGTCACAGTCCCCGGTTCAGCCCTGACCTGTCCAATTTTATTCAGCATAAACATCACCTATGGTAAAGAGTGAAGGCATCTCATACATGTGTTTTGCAATCATGCAAGGCAGCTAGAAACAAATACATCCAGTCCATAAGACAAGCTAAAATTAACAGCTTCAAAGAGCAACTCCTTACAAATAGTATCTGCCCCCCCAAAATTTTGGAAAAACTATTAAAACGCTTGAAAACAAAAACATGCCCTCACATTTACCATAATTAATCAAAACTGATGAAGTTGTTGTCACAGACAAAGCAAAAATGGTGAATTACTTAAACAAGTACTTGCTAAAACTGTTTGTAAATTTATAATAATCCAAATTCTTTAACAAATCCAATCACCACAAACTCCAAATCAAGTCCACCCACTTCAAGACACTCCCCTCCCTTCAACTTTTAGCCCGTATATGAGTCTAAGGTACTGACTGAGATATTCAGTATGGACATCAACAAATTGGCTGGATTGGATGAGGTTAACCCTTTCTTTTTGAAAACTGAAGCTCTCATCATCGCCGCCCCCATCTGTGACTTGTTAAATCTATTGCTGCAAACCAGAATGTTCCCACAGAAATGGAAACCTGTTGCAGTCACCCCAATGTTCAGAGGAGGTGACAATGCAGAGCTAGCTGCTACAGACCCATCTCCATCCTGCCATATGTCTCAAAAATCTTTGAAAAACTAATCAACAACCAGCTCATTGACCATCTGGAAACGCGCAACATTCTCCACCCTCTAGTGTTGGGATGTAGATCAGGGTACAGTTGTATCACTGCCACACTTAAGGTTATGAATTACAGGTGATCCTCGGTTTCCGGCCTAGTTCCGTTCTAACGGCCCGGCCGGATACCGATTTAGCCGGATACCGAAAC
>JAVCKU010000042.1:4319446-4330867 GCA_032273985.1 Hypsolebias coamazonicus | reverse complement strand
TATGTTAGCACACCCGTTCTTAAGTCCGAGTTGCTGTAAGTCGAGGGCGCCTTAAGTCGAGGACTACCTGTATATTTATATTTATTTTTTGATGACTCCTTTCCTACACTTCACTGTTCTGCTTCACTTCGGGCTGGTCATTCATACAAAACCGCAGAAATGCACTCTGAAGCTTGTGGTTGTGGCGAGACGGAAGATCGAGAAGACTTTTTAAGGCACAAATGAAGGCTTCCTCCGTCTAGTTATTTACCCAAAGCTCTGTCAAAATAAAGAGTAATGTCTGCGCGCTGACAGCTGACGATCATAAACAGCTGAAAGTGAAACGTCAACATCTTTATTGTCATCGCGTCTCGAGTTGTGAAAAAAAGCATCTTTAAACTGATGCTAACAGCCTAAGAGAAACTCTATAAAGTACAAATATTATGAAAAAGCTATAAAATACAGGAGTCATCAGATGGTCTGTCATAAATCTGACAAATCTGTTGCAGATTTTGTCTCATTTAAATCTTTACTGAGCTCATTTTGCATGTCTGGCACTGAAAGTTGCTCCAAATGTTCTTTAGCAGAATTCAAACCACACATAATAATCAATCCTATGTATTTATTATGATTTTATAACAAGACTTTTGCCTATTGGCATTGCACGTTTGGTTCAAGAGCGCAATTTCAAATGACGTATCCGTGTGCTTGTGTTGGATCTGCTCAAGTTGCTTCAAGTTTCCTGGCTGTTTCCAGCGAGCGTCGCGTCCACACAGCTCCGCTCGGGACACGTCTTTCCAAAGACGCCGCTCCAAACGGCTTGTTCAGATTCTGGTCTAAACAGAGTGGGGACTTCCTGTGACCCCCTCCAAACAAACATTGAACAAGTTGAGTGAAGTGAGGCCTTCAGCCTCAGATGCAGTTTGTGCGTGCATATCTGACCTCAGGGTGAACTTGCTGGGACACAAACGTTGGGAGTCTTAAAGATAAACAGAATTTAAAATAGTTGAAAATGGCCTAAAGCTCAATAATCCAGGCAGATAAAAGTTGTTAAATCATGTCGTCTGGACCAGTTTATTTAAGTGAGAATCGTTTAACGTGATTTAACCATTTTTGTTGTTATCCGAATTATTGAGCCGACACTTTTTCTGAACCGCTTTGGCCTCGGACTGTTTCTGTGAGTAGCACGTTGGTCACCTGGCCTAAAACATTTAATTCTTGTAGGCCTACATGGTGATCGATTGTTTTGGATGCGTGTGCTCTGTTTGCATGTGTTAAAAGCCTGCTTCTGAGATTCCAACAGGAGGTTGGCTGGAAACAGTAGTGATGGATACCTAGATGATTGGCAGGATGTAGACTGATGAAGTCCTCTGGATGGGGGGACGAGACGTTTCTCAGGTTAAAATGGTCCAGATGACAAGATTTAACCTTTTTTTTTGGCCTCTTAGCTCATTTTAATTAATGGGAACAATAAACCCCTACAGCTGCTGATCAATCACATAATGTACCCATGTATTTACTTGTTTTTGTTGCATTGCAAATTAATAACTTTGTTAGACTGAAAAGCACTGAGTAATAAACATATCTATTATATTCCTGGAGTTAGACACTGCTGTGTATTTATGTTTTTGCATTTAAACTATTGTAATGTGCAAGTACTTTAGGGTTTACTCTTTTTTTTTTAGCCCTGACATGAGGCTAAATGACAAAAACATCTCTAACTTTGTAATTGTCCAACAATTTAATTACCAAAAGACCGGAAATTGCTAATAATGAGGCATCTTGTGTGAACTGCTATGAATGCGTAAAACCCTGAAAATATATTCTGAGCGCTTCGAGGTTTCTCTGATCCACGTACCTGGTCTGGGTCCTGGAGGCAGTACCTGACTCGGTCCAATGTGCCGGACCTGAAAAACTTTCCGGACCTCGTCACATTTGTCGGAGCCCCCGAGTCCAGATCCGCAAACAGCCAGGAAAACGCAGCACAGCCACAAAACACCCATTTTCAAATAATAAAGTCTATATTCCTTAAAAAAAAAAATAATAAAATAGCCCGTTATGGTTCTTCGTCCACCTGGACAGAGGTCTGAGTCTGGATCAGGTGAGTCCACATTTCAGGTCTTTATAATTCGACGTGGATCCTTCGGGAGTTGGTCCTGTTCAACTTTCAATCCTTCTGCTGATAAGTTTCAGCCGAGCTGCTGCTTCTGTTTGAAAGTTGTCTGGATTTGTTGGACCGAACGGAGGCGGTACCGAATGACACCTGAACAGCGCGGCCGCGCGGCGACAGCGCCCTCTGGTGGCCAACCGGGGGAATTAAACACGTCACGTACTGCACTACAGTACAGTATTCATTTATATAGCGCCAATTGCCAACAGAAATAATCTCTGAGAACTGCACCCAAAAAGGTTTTAATTTTGTATTTTAAGGTACTTCAGGGACAATCAGAAACATTCAGCATTGATTTAAATGTGCAAGAAAACTACATTGCTGTTGCTTTTCGTTAAGTCTTTATTTTTAAATCATGCAAATTTTAACATTTTGTGCATCCATATAGAAAGAAAACTTATGATTTATCAAGCTGTAAATTATCCTCAGGCATTTTAAAGACAAGCTCCAATACACGAAATACTACAGCTGCAACGTTGTTTTCCCTGAAATGTTTCAATTTATTCAATTACCATTTATCTTTAACAGAAGACAGGGAAACATGAGTCTCTTGTAAAATGAGTCCTAGTTACTCAATGAGACCAACCTATACAAACGAATTTAAAAAAAAAAAAAGTTCAATACAGAAATTTGGGAAAGCTTGTCGGATGATGAGCGAAACGTCTTTTGTTACAAATAAAAGTCCAGTTGTTTATGTATTCAACCTTTTTTTTTAATCATGTCCTGGATGACTGAGAATCTTTAACATTTATAAACAAATGTTGAAGTTTTGATAGTAAAATTGTATTTACTATATTACTTTGTGTGCCGCTACATTTATTGTACTTCGCAATTCAGCATTTTCCCCAGGAACTTTTTTTTATAAATCATTTTAACAAAATTGCCAAAAAATACTGGTGTTAGCTGAGAAAATTTGATTTGTTAACAGTAACCATGGGTTACTACCTTTAAATAAAAAAGGCAAAAAATATTTTTTTTTTTTTTTGTTTGTTTTAATTCAAATAAGACATTTTGACATAATACACAATTTTTCACAAATCTACAGGACAAAAAGCCAAACTTTTTAAAAACACTTACAAGTGATGATCAGGGTCAGCTCATCTCCCCGTTCCTTTACAGGCCGGGACAAGTGCAATACCTCCCGGAGCACAGCATTGCTACCAATCCCCACCTGCACAGGACAGGACATCCAGCAACACACACAACCACCAACACGATGAAGTTCAGTCCCACTTGGCAGGAAAGCCCATCAACCTGGTCAGTTTTGCATGGATTTGCACAGCGCACACGTAAAAGCTGAATGCAAACCAGCAAAACTGACCAAGCAACAGATTTGTCGCCGACCGTCCACTTCAGAATGCAGGGAGGATACAGTTAGAAATACTTCAAGTGCTCACATTGCAGTAGATGAGAATAAAAACACTACCTGCACTATAAGCACTTTAATACTGCTGAAACTGTGGTCAGTTGAACTGGAAAACGCTCCTTCTTTGACACATCACACAGTCACGTTTAATGGAGATAACCCCCCACAGCCAAATATATAAATCTTTAAACAGGTGTAGAGCAAGCAGGCCACCATCAGTTTTGCATAGATTTGCACAACTCATGTATTCTTGTAGTGCAACTATGCAAAACTAGCAGAGAACTGCAAGAAGTTTGAGCCCAATTAGAAATTAGGAGTAGTCTGGTGGTGCATATCACAGCCCCTTGTGCCAGAAGGAGCACTTAGGGCAGTAGGTGCTAGTCTATTTCACTATCTGCACTAGATGCACCTTAGCACAAAGACAGTAAGTCAATATACATATGCAATTTTCAATCATTCATCCAACGTTTATTTACACAGAAATCACACTTAGCCTTGAAAACCCATTTACAAGTGAGACCCGTTTAGACAATGAAATGAAGAATCTGCAACAAAAGTGTCAGGGTATTGCTGAAAGTGCCTCCACTGCAGTAGGTATTGCGTAGTACTACCTGCACTGTAAGCACTTTGACAATACATAGACAGATTTACATCTTTGTCCTTCAGCACCACAGGCAAGATGGTCATGTGTCCTCAGGTTCCTCCTCCAGAACCTCATGGAAGACCTGCAAACAAGTCAACAAAGAAAAGTTACTTTGACGATGAAACAAGTCCCAAAATAAAAAACAAAGCACACACTCTGGGGTTCTTCTACTATTTAAAAAAAATGTATGACTGCGAGTTCACAAACAGACTCGTGTTGTGACTCGAAGCGAAGTGTTTACAGCAGCACGAGGTCGCCGCAATCATGAATGAAAAGCAGCAAACATGCAGCCCGCGTTCGCTGCGAACGCCGCTGCGCATGCGCACCACGCCGTTCACCCCTCCCCCACCTTCTTAGAACATGGCGCCTCGAAGTGCGCCAATCTTTTAGCGTTTCCAAAACGACTTTAAACCCAAAACCAAACGAGCTAAAAAAACAGAAAAAAAAGATCGCATGTTGTGTTACACATTAAATATCAAGCTTGCTTTTAACGTGCAGCCCAAACCACGACTCGGGTTTCGGATGTCTTGAAGGGGTGGTGGGGGGGTCGTGTCGAGAGCAGCGGGCAGCTAGCCGTTAGCCTAGCCGCTACGAGATGCTAACTCGCCCGATAAAAACGCTGCAAAAAAATAAATAAAAAGAACAAGCGCTGCCAACAGTTGCCCGCACAAGCACTGTTGGAGAGATTGTGCTTAAAAGCCCGACACAAAACACTCATGAACAACGGCGGCTACGTTACTTGAGTTCAGCGCCGTTAGCAAACAATTAGCGAACACGTTTAAAAATATATGTGTATAAAGCCAACAGCACGTGCTCCACCGGACTAGCATGTCAGCCTTTTATTCACATGTCGCGTTCACTTTAATAAAATTCATAAATGCATTTGTAGTTTTATCACTTTTTTTTTCTTTTAGAAGTCTGATGAGTGTCCAGGCTAGGCTAAGCTAAGCTAATCCGCGCGGCCTGCTGCTGCCCCATGTGCTGCTGCTTTGTTCTGGGGGGCACTTTAACTCACACACCACTGCGCTCGACACACGCTCGCAAAATACACAACTTTCACGGTTACCAAACTGCTACACGAAGGTTTAAACGAGCCGGGGAGAGTTTTATTCTCCCCGCACAGTTCTCTTGAAGCGCAGCAGAAAACAAAAAAGAAAAAGAAGCTCCGTTCAGCTTTTCAAATCTCCCTCATTCCGTCAATGGTGGAGCGGAGAGGGGGCTGCCATGCGCCTCTCTCTCTGTGTTTTCATCGCCAACATCCAGGGCTGGCGTTTGAACGCAACACGCGTGAAACCAGCAAAGCGCCGGGGCCACGCGTGGATTTAAAACATTTAAAAGTAAAATGCATAAAAAAACGTGAGCAAAAAAAAAAAAAAAAAAAAAAACAGCACTTCCTTACCGATAAACATGCGCTCGGCAGCACCACATCCACCATCTTCGCTCGCTCGCTCGGGGCTGCCCGCCGACGAAAACAAGCGAATAAACGGACGAGTCTGCGGAAACTTTCACGGAGCCCGAGCCGCGTGTGAGCTCCGGGGCCACGGCGGCTCCATTTATAGCCCCGGGAGGCTTCTGGAAGAAGATTGCGGGGTTGAGAAAGTGGCGCGAAGGCGAGCAGTTGGAACCATGTGGGTGAATGAAGGGCGGCTCCCTCCGAACGTAAATATGTAGCTACAACCCCCAACTCCACATTAGCATACATAAACTACGGTGCTTCCGACCCACTTCTGCTCCAACCGAACCGCCCCCGTGAAGCAGCGGACCGAACCCTGCTCTTTATTAAGACTTATTAGGATTTTTGATCCGGTGCGCACGTGTGAGGTCATCGAGCGTGCTATTTAAATTAAATAAGAGCCCCTGAACGTGGGCACATTAATTAATCAATAACCTAATTAACTAATTAACCTGTTGCTGCGCAACTAATTAGGAAGACCCGCCATTTTGATAGTTCAGCTCATTCTGGCCTCATGCGTTTTTTTTATTTTTTTTTATTCAATTTAAAAGAAAATTCATACAGTGGACTTGGGCATGCTTTTAAAAAATATTATTTTAGTGTATAGTTATGGTTACTTTTATAGTTTTAGTTTTTATGTTTCATGAGGCAACAACAACCCAAATTTTATCTATCTATTTGCCATGTTGTTGTTTACTATATTTTTTGTGGACCTTGTAAATAGAATATTTTTCACGTTTTTGTTACTTTACTTTACCTTTGTTGCATGCTTTAGTATTTGTTTGTTTTTAGTGAGTCAAATTGGTTCTTCTCATCCTAAACATTTCATTACACTGTTGACCCTGTGTTAACCTGCACTCACAAATAAACAGCATATCCATCCATCCATTTATCTGAATAGATGTAAAAAAAAATAATAATAATAATTTCAGTTTAGAAGCTACTTTGTTTCACTAAAAATGTGTTAAAAAAGTGATTTTTTTTTCATTAGCATTGTGCCTAAACTGTTCATTTGAAATCATAACTGTTTGCGGTGTTTAATTGTGAATAAAGTATGAGTTTGTAAATCTCTGTGTTCTGTTTTTAATTTGACTTTTTAACAACTTTAAGTAACAAGTTCAGGTCCCAAAAAGATGTTTTTAAAGAAGTGAAATTAGAATTAAAATTTGCAACATGAGCCAAGTAAAAAAATTAATTTGCTTCTTGGGATTTTTGTTAAAAATGTTTTCTAAAGAAATTCAGATGAAAACTACAACTGCTGGATAAAAAGTTTAATTAAAGTTTGAAAAGGTGTTTATGCTCGTTCCCTGGTCTTCTTTTTATTCTCTTTGTAAAATAAAACGGTAGAGTGTTTTGAAGATCTAAAAACAACGTAATAAAACCATTTTTAGCGTTTATTTCCAAAGTTTAGGTGTTGTTTTAGACATTGTTTGACTTTTAATGTTCACAAAAGCACAGATATGTTTAAAATGACTTCTGGAGGTTTATTTATTTATTTATTTATTTTTTATAAAAGTTAAATGACATTTCAATTTATTCCCCTACTTATTTCATTTTGTTTTAATAATTTGCACTGCTAATCATTATTTAGGTTTTTAAAATAAATAAAAGACACAAGTTAAAAGTTACAATTACATTTTATTAAAAAAAAGTCACAGAGTTTTATGTAAAATTACATTTTAAATTTTTACTTTGTTGGTTCTTTTTGGCTACTTTTCAATTTAAACCAGTTGGGGGTGGTAAACAAATGTATATATTTATACAGTGTTTGTAGGCCTCTTTTTAAAATTCTGTATTATCAGCAGCTGCACTTTGAATTCTCAGTTTCTTGTATTGTTCTTTATTTTTTCAAACTTTTATCATAATTTCTTTTGATTTAATATTTAGGACTCAAATTTGGAGAATATGCTTTTTCCTTTCGTTTGCTTCCTTCTCTCCACTCAAAACCAAAAGTGAGGCCCAACAGATAGCATACATAAATATATAACTCCATTAAATAAATGGCTAAAATTGTTTTTCCACACTCCCAAAGTATAACGACAAAGATTATTACCCATGCCTTAAAGGCGTGCCACAGGGTAGTTGGGGTATACTTGGATTGCAGTGACTGTTTTGACCTGTTTTTGTTGTGTTCCTGTAAAATGTGCTGCACCATCTGCAGCTCCAGCTCTTCTCTGCTCTGATGAATTATGCAAAACATCCGATTCGAGTGTTTGAGCTGGCCAGCAGAGGGAAGTATCAAACTAAACACTGTACAGTGCTCACACCAGAGGATTAGATTACTACTGTAAGAGGAAGCGCTCACTTCCCCATCTTTGGGGTTTCAGTTGTTTCTAACTGCACAGTTTTGCAACCAGAAAAGAGGTTAATAGAGCTCGGTCCATTGTAGTTTTCAATTTGTTTCACTTTATGAAATCAAGCGTTAAAAAAAGGTTTTCTTGAACTAAATCAAACGGTGCAGTTTGACACTAGTTTTCATGATGACCGCAGTTCTGAAATGCAGGTACGCACTCAACGTAAACGAAGCCACTGAAAAAGCACATGGAAGTTAAGTCCAGTGATAGACGTGTGTCAGACCGGCTGTATACAAAAATGACATAATTGAACAAGCGTATCGTGGAAAAGATGTTTAGAAGGAAATTATGCATAAACCTGCTGCTAAACATGAAATAAAACAAGACAAGAATGCCAATGTAGCTTGACTTTCAAATGTTCAGCTTTTGTAAAATTCCAGCTAAAGTTAAGACACTTTAGCTTTTTTTTGTAAACACACAGATGCATCCTATCACAGATTTTGCTTTGAAATTTATAGTTTTAGGATGCATTGACCCTCGATATGAGGAAAAAATGTGTGGATTTAGCTTTTAACTTCAAGATCTTTTTCTTATTTGGGTCCGGCCTTCATGCCTTTGCAATAATTATCTTTAACATGTATTCAGGATGGTTTTAACTGGTAATGAGACTAAATTTGTGTGGTTTTCTGAAGAGGCGCAGGTTTCAGTTCGGCTTCTGAGTGGCTGATAACCGGACACCATTTCACTCGGACACCGGACACTGGAGAAGCTGCTGCTCTCCACTCCTCAGGGCACACTGTGGGAGTGGGAGCGCTCAGTCATGACCCCCAACCCCCCACACACAAAGCCAGTGGTTCCTGTGCATGTGAGGTGGGGGGTGGGTGGACACAGAGAGGTCTGCAGACTCACGAGGTCAGATAAAAGCTCCATCTGACATGAAACATTTATTAGACTGAGTCACATTCAGTAGCATTTTAGCAAAACTTCATGTTTTTATTTTTTTAGACCTGAAACACATTTTCACTCCGACACTAAAGACTTCCTCAGAAACCAAAAACACTTCACTTCCAAAACATCCTCTCTGACACAGCAACACCGCTCCCCGCCCCCCTTTTAAAAAAATGTCTTATTCAAACATGGCTCACCACATATAAGCTCCTCCCACATCAGGGGGCCACGAGCCCGGGGGTCTCTCTGTGGAAGCCTGGACTCCATTGTCTGAGCGTGACCCCGGGGTCAACTGCACTCACCTCACCCGGCCACGACCCATTCAGATGTGCAGCTTTGCATGGGACAAAAACATCTTAAACATCTTAAAGGGAGGAGGTGCAGCATGCACCCCCACCCCCACCCCACACACACACACAGATAACAAATAAACTGCTGTGATTCTAAGACAAAAGTAGATTTGTATAATGTTTAATCTTAGAGTCGGGGACTGAATGTGTTTTTAGTTTATCAAAATGTGTGAGAGTTTCAGACTGGGTTTAATAAAGCAGTCCATTAGAAATTAAATCATCTTTGACCTATATTCTGCTGTATTGTAAATAGTCTGTTCCAATACATATTGAACATTATTATCAATACTGTTTATCTTATTTCTTTATATTGTTCTTAACATTTAGGAACTTTTGTGTGAATCTTTTTATCTTTTTATCTGTTGTTGCTGTTAAACTTGAATCTCCCATCCGTGGGACAATAAAGGCTGTTTCTGTTTCTATTTTTTCACATGTTAAGATAGAAATAGTATCAAATTAATGCCTTTTGTCTGAAGGTCCTAGCCCAGAGAATTTTGGATTAAATAGACGCCATTTCCTGCATTCTGGTGTATTTTACAAAGGTTTATTACAATAGATTAACATGAAGCAAAAGATGTAAACTCATTATTGAAACGAATGAATATACACGTTTCACTTTTTGAATGTAATTACTGAAATAAATCAACTTTCTCACAATATTCTAATTTTATGACCAGCACCTGTATTTCAAATTTACTTTTAATCACTTTATATGTGATTTATAAGTGTATTAAGTGCAGGATCATTTCTCATTTAATTACTCCACCCGAACGGGCAATGTAGAACCAATCTGCGCATGCGTCTAACAGAAACCGAAACTTACCGCTTGTGTATGTTCACCTGTCAGTGAGTCATTGACAGACGTGGTGGAGAGAATCTGGTGATTTTTCAATATAAAACTTTTTTTTTCCCCTGTGCGGCCCGGTACAAATTGACCCACGACCCAGTACCGGTCCGTGGCCCGGTGGTTGGGGACCACTGCTGTAATGCATTTCACCCACAGCTTTTCAAACCAGAGTTTTAAACCAAGATCGTCTTTGAATGAAAGACTGGAGTTTGAGTCAAAAAATAAACATACATCACAATTATTTTTTCAGTTTTGCATGAATGACTCTCAGCTACAAACACAACAAATTTTAGGTTGATATCTGTTAAACTGGCAGCGTTTCAACATTCTTGTAGGAGTTCAGCCTTTTCCACAATCTCCAGAAGTCACAAAATGGCACCAACAAGTCACATCTGCGGACCATTCCCTTGATGAACTTCAGGAGCATAAAAGGCTGCAGAAGTGCTCTCTTTGCTGCTGGAGCATTACATACCTATTGGTATTTGTGCTTATAGCCACTTTGTATAATTCTGATACAAAGTATGAGAAAGACTTACCGTGCTCTCTCTGTGTTTCAGCATCAGCTACTGCGACCTATCTGTTCCTGGACTCACGTGTGGCCCTGAGTTCTCTTGTGACTTCCTCAGCTGTCTCCTCGCCTTCCAACCACAACTCCAGATGTCTTCTTTCCTCGTACTGGAACCATTAGACTCCATGCTCCATTGATGATCAATATCTCCATCTGTAAGACAGAACTAACTATTAATCATCATTTCCCGAGTTTCACCATCCTGACCCTTCTCCTCACTCCCCAGGGCTCTCCACGTGCACTTTGATGAACTTTAACACTGTTAACCTTACTGGTTTTGAAGTCTGTACGTTTTGGTCCATATTCTCTGGGTATTCCGTTAAACCTCACATTTCGTTATGTTTAATAAGTTCATAGATCATTGTACCCAGATGTGTTTCCCTAATTCTAAACATATGTAGTAAAATGGAAGGTTATTTCTACATTCAAGGTAAGAGCAAGTTTGATCACTTGGTCTCATGGCAATCACAGTATGTTGAGAAACCTGGCTTTAATTCTTCATGCAGGCCATACCACACACACCAAATTCCCATGTGATAAACAGAACCACTATGGCCCCAAACGATGACTGTGATGTGCTCAATCTGTCCAGGGATGTTCCCTGCACGTAGCACATCAAAAACAAAGCAGTAATTCTAATCTGTTCCCACCTTCCACCTCGCTGAGCCAAGATTCTGCATATCATTTCATTGGCGCTTTGCCACTTCACACTCTGTCTCCAACTCTCCTTACACACACACACACACACACACACACACACACACACACACACACACACACACACACACACACACACACACACA
>JAVCKU010000042.1:4173716-4185863 GCA_032273985.1 Hypsolebias coamazonicus | reverse complement strand
GTTATGCTTTCTAATTTAGTTTTTGTTTTGCCTATAAGTATAGTTTCCTTCAAATGATGGAGATGGCTGAAGAATATTCTATGTTGGATGAGGCCACCAATGGCCACCCCTGGCTCCGTCTTTGCACCTGGTTCTGGATAAAATTGTTCCCTCCACTTGCCAGGATTTATCACTATGTGCTGCCTTGGACAAGAAAAAAAAAACCTTATACACTATATAACTCCTACACACTTGAATATGTTGCACCAAAAAAACATTAAGGTTTACTTGAATTCCCAGTTCAATTCCAGTACTGAAAAACAATGTACAGTACATCCACTACATGTATTTAAACCCTTCAGTAATGGAAGACATCGGTGTACCATTTATTGTACTTTAATTTAGCATGTTGTAGTTTGATTAAGCTTGTTGTTTTACTTTTTTTAGCATGTTGTACAATTTTAGCTAGTCATTTTTAGCTTGTACTTTATTTTACCATGCTGTTGGACTTTTTGTATTTTTGCATGTAAAGATTTCAGCTCTATACGTCTTAATTTGGTGGTGAAAACAAAGATGGTGAAATTAGGAAATGAGGTACCAATAAAACAGTTCTCTATGTCACTGGTGTCTTTAAAGTTATTTTCATCCTGACTCTAAAATTATGCTTGTGATCCTGACTACAGGAATTAAATGTCATCTAGCAGTTTCTGGTTGCTTTTAGCTGCTTTGGATTGAACTGTTTGTCACAAACTGGCTGATGTTGGCTTTGAACTGTTTCAATAGCAGAGTATAAAATCACATCTTATTTTCAGTTTTATGTTTTGTCCTCCAATTGTGAACCTAAGTGATTTTATTTGTCAAATTATTTGTGTTCCTGTCTGAAACAAAGGATCTCTGCCAGCGATAAGCCAATGCTAACGCAATTCTCCCTCATGTCACTGAAGTCCTGAGACAAATTTCCCCGACCACAAATCCGGTCACGTACACCGACCCAGGCACTAGGACCCTGAACTCATTATGCTGCCATCAAGTAATTTGATTTGCTTCTTGCTCACAACAGAGCGATTTCCCATAAAAACAGTTTAGCAAATTTGCAAAGCGTGTAATAAGATCATGTAATTTATGTTATATGTGTCCTGTTTTCCAGGAACAGGACCTCAATTTTAGATGCTGAGTCAAAAAACAAAAAGATGCAAGAAACCTGGACAAACAAGCAGAATGAAGTTGTACCTAAAGGTTTTACTGTTTATGTTTAAGCCACATATAAATCTGAACTATAAATCTGCAAGAATCTATAAAGCATTTTTTGTTATTTTTGTATTTGACAGTACCAGTAACAATCAAAAAATTTATCAAAAAGGTTAAAAAATGTTTTGAAGGAGGCAAAGGAGACAGGAATATGGATAAAAACATTGAAGAAAATACAAAATGCAGCCTGGTACTTACACAGCTTGTACCATGTAAGTACCAGGTACAAAACCAAATACATACCTAGTAGATGTCTAGTAAATACCAGGTAAGTTCCAAGTACAAACCAGGTAAGCAGCTGTAAATATCAGGCAGGTAACCAGTAAGTACCAGGTACATATTAGGTAGGAATCAAGAATGAACCAGGTAAGTATCAAGTAAAAGTACCTGGTACATACAGGTAAGTACCCAGATAGGACCTGGTACATAATTATAGGTACCAGGTAAGTACTCAGCAAAAAACCAGGTATATTATCAAGTAGATACAGGTACCTAACCAGGTGTGTACCAGACAAGTAACAAGTATCAGGTAAATATCGAGCACCTACTTGTTTAGGATATGGTAAATACTTGGTAAGTACCCATGCATTTTGTACTATGCATGTACAGTACTAGATAAGTACCAGGTATAACTGGTAAGTTCCCAGTCATTATCAGCTATGTACCTGGTAAGTACCAGGTAATTAGAATGTAAGTACCTTGTAAATATTGTGCTGTAATAAGTATTGTTACCCGTGACATTTAGCACATGTGAGGTTAATGTTTTATCCAAAGAGATTAAAAAAACTGATTGAAAGATTGATTTACCTCTAATATTTTGGTTATTTAGTAAATTACTAGAACTGGAAAGATGTCAAAAGTGTAAAAGCAGAAGGTCAAACTCACCATGGGTCTGCGGTTCTCCACCAGGTGGATACCAACGATCCCTAGGAACGCTCCAAAACTGAGCTGAAGATACAAACAAACAGTGCACAAGATTATACCGTGAAGCATGAGGAGATTGAACATTTAACCTTCCTGTTGCTCTTAGGTTAGAGTGACCATCCAGGCTACTGCTCTTGAGTTAAAATGACTAAAGAGACTGTCACACTTGGGTCAAAATGACCAATAAGACTATTAACCTTGGGTCGAAATGATCCACAAGAAAGTTGTCATTTGGTCAAAATGACCAAAAAGACTGTTGCCCTTGGGTCAAAATGATGAATAAGACTGTTGGCCTTGAGTCAAAAATGAGCAACAAGACTGTTGCTCTTGGGCCAAAATGACCAATAAGACTGTTGCCCTTGGGTCAAAATGACCAAGACTGTTGCCCTTGGGTCAAAATTATCAATAAGAGTGTTGTCATTGGGTCAGCATGATGAATAAGACTGTTGCCCTTGGGTCAAAATGACCAACAAGACTGTTGGTCTTGGGTCAAAATGACCAAGAAGACTGTTGTTCTTGGATCCAAATGACCAAAGAGACTGTTGTTCTTGGGTGAAAATTACTAACAAGACTGTTGGTCTTGGGTCAAAATGACCAAAAAGACTGTTGCCCTTGGGTCAAAATGACCAACAAGACTGTTGTTCTTGGGTGAAAATTACTAACAAGACTGTTGGTCTTGGGCCAAAATGACCAACAAGACTGTTGTTCTTGGGTCAAAATGACCAACAAGACTGCTGGTCTTGGGTCAAAATGACCAACAAGACTGTTGTTCTTGGGTCAAAATGACCAACAAGACTGTTGCCCTTGGGTCAAAATGATGAATAAGACTGTTGTTCTTGGGTCAAAATGATTGTTTTCCTTGGGTCAAAATGATGAATAAGACTGTTGCCCTTGGGTCAAAATGATTGTTTTCCTTGGGTCTAAATGATCAAAGAGATTGTTGTCCTTGGGTCCAAATTGCCATTTTACTGTTAAAACTGAGTTACTGTGGGTCATTTTGACCCAAGGGTAGCAGGTGGGTAAACTATGACTCACTGCGATGCCAGGATAATATCCAGAGACGGGCACATTGCTGGTACGAGTTGTGGCAATCAGACCGATGGTCAGGATCACGAGAGCCAGAAACAACAGGGAGATGGTCATCCAGAGAGCCGTTTTCCCCCGGCGCTTGTACATAGCTGACAGGGAGGACAAAACCATTAAAATATACTGTATTTATTTTAAGCACATTTACTGTAATAGGTGCTATACACATAAATGGTTCAGGAAAAAAGAAACAATAAAAGTTGCACAATCATTGACTAAGTTCACTATGAGTTAAAACAGGTAATATTGAAAGCAAAATACTATTTTGTCTTTATGGATTATTTCTGACAGCTTGCACTTGATTTTTTTTGTGTAATATTAGTTTGAATTGTTTTAGTTTTTATCAGCAGCCTGGCAGTAGATTATTTACATAATTTATTTAGTTTTGATTACCAGTATATTAATGTTCTGATTTATCTCATCATACAGTTTTAAATATTATTTTAATCAGCTAACTGCTCTGCAATCCTCAAAAACACAACCTAATAAAATAATAAAGTTACCTGAACTCAAAAGGTACCGGTACTAACTTTATTTCACTAATAAGTTGTACTCAAATTCTAATTTTTGTAAAAATAACCAAGAATGCCTAAATTTTCAAGATTTTTTTTTTTTTTTTACTTCTTTGATTTGACAAAAAGCTACAAAACATATGTGTTTAGCTATTAAAAATATAATGTTGTGCTCCAATAAGTTAATAAAGCTTTACTGTTTATCTAAAACAATCTTGGTTTATTTTAACAACTCAAAACAACTGAAAAAGGTGGCCAGTTATTGAATTTATACAAAATAAAACCTAAAATATGCTTTACGTTCACTCAACTTGCATGTGAGGAACTCCCCAAAATGTTTCTGAAAGTAATTTATTCACATACGAGTAAATTAAATAATTATATTTGTAAAGCAGACTAAACACACAAAGTACTACAATAAAAGTATGTTTCAGTCTTTACAGAAAGCTTTCGGATGTGTTTGTGTTTTTACACATTTAAAGGTTTAATTTTGATGCAAACGTTGAAAAAGAAACAGAACAGGCTGGTTCTACCTGCTGAGTCCAGAGTTTCTGTGATGCTTTGCTGAGCTGGCTGTGCTGCTTCAGGCTGCTGCATGTTGATCCACTTGGTACAGAAATATATATATATATATATAAAAAATAATAATAATAAAAACGCAGATCAGGTGGTTCTGGTGTTGGTTTTTGTCCTTGTTGCTTCAGAATAGTGTTCTCATCCTCCACAGAGTCCAGGGATGGTCCTGTCTTTACAATCCACAGATCTGGGCTGATGATTAGAAAAAGTCTGTGTGTGAGAGAGTGTGTGAGCTCAGGAGCGTCCAACTTTTATTTCAAGCCCAGGAGAAAAAGAGAGATGGGGGAGCGAAAGGAACCAATCAGCTGCTGGTGATGAATAATTAAATTATTCATCCTACATGAGTTTCATGCAGCTTTAATTTGATAAAAAAAATATATTTATGTGCAGAATGTGTGTAGGCTTTATGATCAAATGATGCATTTATTTAGGTTTTATGGGATATTGAAGCAAAAATGAATGAAAGAGTGCAGCACCCTCTACTGGTTACACTTTATATAACCCTCCTGCTGCCCTCGGTCATTTTGACACAAGGACAACAGGAGGGTTAGTCTTTTCACTTTAGCTGTGATCTGGTCAGAGGAGGAAGCCACACTCACTTTGTTTTAAATCAAGGCAGATTTCAGTGTTTTTCAACGTCTGTTAGCAAAATATCTCATGAACCAATGGAAAGATTTTAATGAAACTTTCAGGAAGACGTTACTGGATGTACTTCTACAACTGACTGCAGTTTTGAGTGAATTTTGGTGTGGTGGTAGCTGAGACTGATCTTCAGCAAACACTTTCTGAACATCAACTGTGTTGAGACCTTTTTAAAACTTTGCAATTGACCCTGGAGACAAACTGTCTGTCTGTTAGCAAAATATATTGTAAACCAATGGACATATTTTAAAGAATATTTAAGGAAATAATTATCAGATATAAATCTACAACTGCCTTCTGTTTCAGATTAACTTGAGTCAAGACGACCACCAAAGTCCACTACAAAAATGGCTACAATTCAGTCATTTTTAACATACAATAAGCTAAACTTTGGCGTGGCAGTAGCTGATCATCATTCCCATATAAGTTTTGGTGTGGTGGTAGCTGAGAGTCATCCAACACACACACTTCGAACGTGACAACACTCAATACCACATCAGATTGTACGTTTATTCGCAAGGTTTGATTAAAACGGTGACAACTCAACATTTCTCATCATCTTAGTTTAAAATTCAGACGTGAAAAGGTGACGGGTGATATGCATTCCTTCAAGGAATGCTAGTCCTTTATTTTTATTCCAGGTTTTTATGTTATTTAAAAAAAGTGAATGTGTGACTTAAAACACTTATTTCCCAAAAAACACAAGAATATTGAACAGAAAAAAAAAACCCTCTATAAATAGATTTGCAGGTATTTACTATTTACATTGAGGTGGAAATGGAGATTAACTTGAGTGTAAAAGCCTAATTATATAATAAACTAAATTCATAAGCACGGCTTGTAATACACATTAATAACTTAAAACTAGTAAGAATGTGCGAAATACATAATTACACAATGTAAGAAAGACAAAGTGTTTATTTAATGTTGATAAGTTAAATAACCGAACTGTTTAAAATCAGAGGGGTCCGAAAATCATGTGAATATTATCATTTAGAACTCCTCGCTGTAACTTTTAGCAATAATTTATGACAACAACAAAAAATAAAACCCACACCGGCAGCGGCTATCTGTTGCCATGGTAACCCCTCTCAGGACACGGAGCAGGTGGAGGTCTTGGGCGGCTGCTCCAGGATGGACTCGCGCCGCAAGTCGTTGGGCAGAGCGCCCCCGGGGCCCCACAGGTTCAGCTCTCCGTAGATCCCGGTCTCTATCATCTCCTCCTGCCAGGGGATGGAGATGTTCCCCGAGGCGAACTCGTCAAAGAACTGCCGGTCGGCGTCCTCCAGCGCCACGCCCTTCACCGTGGAGAACACCCCGACGTCGTCCAGGTCTTTGGCGTACACCGTCCTGGAGTCTGGGACGAAAGGAGGATCCAGGATCCCTGAGGGGACAGACGTTCGGACAGATTACTGTCGAGAGACCAGATTAACATCATAAACTGATTTACTGACGCCTGCGCTTTAGTGAGCTGAGACTCTTTGAGTGTTCTTTTTCTAAAGGCCTCACGTTCTTAGAAGGATTACATATCACCCGCCTCCTTTCAAGACAGAGATTTAGACTAAGATCATGTTTGGTTGTCGTGTTTGGGTCAAAACTTGTCAAATAAAGTTGTGCTGAAGATTCTCTGGGAATATAAATTAGAGAACCCAGCAAAGTTAAGTCAGGTCCTTTGGACGATTTTTTTTTTTTTGTTGAAACATTTCGTTTTTCATCCAAAAAAACTTCATCATTTCGAGAAGCCACAGCAAACTCAGTCCCATAAATGGCTTACGATGCCTTACGTAGTGGGCCAACCAGTTTGATGGTGATAAGATGGTTTCTGGAGTCCGCCCTCTCCCCCCGTTGATTCCTCTGAGGCAGCCATAGTCAATGAGGTTCAAAACATCAAAGTTCATGTTCAATAATGCAGGTTAAAAAAAAAAAATCCAAAAAAGTTAATTTAAAGAGTTTGTTGTGGCTCCTTGGATTGATGAAGTCCTTTGGATGAAGAACGAAATGTTTCAACAGAAAAAATAAACCATCCAGAGGACCTGACTTAACTTTGTTGGTTTTTTTTTTTTTTAACCTGGATTATTGAGCATGAACTTTGATATAAGTTGGAGAAGACTCTCAGCTACTACCACACTAAACTTTAGCTTGGTGTGTGCTAAATTAACTGAGATATAGCTGATTTAGGTGGCGGCCATCTTGAGCCAGGTTGTTCCAAAACTTAATCAGCTGAAGTGCTACGTCAAATGGTTCATGACATATTTTGCTAACAGGCAAACGGGGTGGAATCCAATTTTTAATGGTAGCATTTTAATGGACTCAGTGTTTATGTTTGAGATCAGTCTCAGCTAAAGTAAATATCTGTAAAACTAACAGGTTTAAAACCACTGTTTTATGCTTTTTAAAGCGAGTTTGTTCCTGCAGCTAAACTCTTTGTAGTTCTTTCATGTTATATTTCATGTTTGTAATGAAAGCCTTTAAGAAGAAATGTCACAAGTTGTCAATAACTATTAAAAAATGATGTGTTTAATTACAAATTGCAGTTTTCTCTAATAGGTTAAAGGAAAATAAACAAAGCAGTGACACCCGTTATCTTTTCTTTTGTTTCTTTGTTCTTCCTCACTCGCTCTTGTACAAGGCGGACGATTTTTCCTCCTCCTCCTACTCTCTTGTCCTCCTCCTGCTTTTTTTGCTCTCTGTCTGTGTTGGCGCTCCTATTTTGCACATTTTCCAAAACTAAAACTACTGTCATGGATCTATTGAGCTGGACTTTCTACGCAATCGATAAAATCTTCTCAAGATCCTGGAGAGCCCTCATGTCCCACTGAGACGCACATGGCAGGATACGTCGTGGATCCGTGGGGAGTTCGGGAGCTGATGTGTCCTTCCATTTTGTCTCAGGAGGACGCCATTGACGTTTATATAATTGGAACCATGATAGCAGCGTTTCTGCTTTTTGGTAACGGCAGATTCCTAATGTTATCGGCTGTTGAAGAAGATGGCGGCAGCAGTTTCGGCCATGGCAACGCTGCCAACCGTGTGTGAAGGTTTGGTTTGTGCTTCGAGTACTCAAAATCAGCTGATTTACGAGCTAAACCGTAAGATGGAGGCGATTTGTGAGAATTGCAGGCCACTTGCGGCTTCAGAGACTCGCCAGGATGTTGGGGACGATCTTGGAGGGGGCTCGTAAGCACGGACAAGTGGAATGCCCACAAATCAGGCCACTTTGGATTAAAAGTACCAGCAGAACTCAAGGCTGACAAGAAAAAACTAGTCTGCCCGAAAAAAAAAAAAAATCAACAATTGTGGCTTATCTGAATCTGACTCCCCAGTTTGGCCTCGAAGCAGGACGACTTCTCAAATTTCTTCTGGGATATTGTAAACTAAAGAAAAGCTATGTCTATCGAGAACTTCTTTGAAGGCTTATCAGAGCTGTATCGGCTGACACCAGCATCTTATCAGGACTACGGTTTATTTGGAATTGCTTCATGGACAAATCTCACCGTCTTGTCATCAAATGCATATGTACTGTATTTATAAATGTGCTTGCTGGCAGAGTTTTTTGATGTCTTAAATCATGTCCTGATTAGAATAAAATAAGAAGAGATATTTTTCGTAATACCACTATCCTATCCTCATGGTCTTTTCCCCTTTTCTGTCTAAAAAATATTCTGAAAAAGGATAAAGGGCTGCGCTCTCAAGGAGCAGCAGCAGCGTGTACTCCGCCCATCTTTCAAACGACTACGAACATGATCTCACTGTATTTCAGTACAATGATAATAAAGCTAATTCTGATTCTGACCTGCATTCAGTTTCCTCCAGTTGATCTTACGGAAGAAGGCGTGCGCCCTCAGCTCGTCACACGACCCGTCTTTGAAGCCAAGCCTCCGGTCCACCTCTTTGTACAGCAGACCCTCGCAGATGGACCGGGCCTCCTTGCTGAACTTTTCCGGATACATGACGGGTTCGTTCAGAACCCGCTGCTTCACCACCTTGTTTTCCACCTGATGAATAAAAAACCCTGATTGATCCAATCACTACTTTTCTTTAATAATCGATTAACTTAGCTACCAAAGAAGATAAGTCTGGCTTCCAGATGTGCAAGGCTTTTTTTATTCTATGATGTGTAAATTCAATAAATCTGGCTGTTTTTTGCAGGAGCATCATTATGTTGCGTGTTTTGAGCTCTAAAATCGTGTGACGGCACATCGAGACAGATTCAGTGGAAAGTCAACGCCTCCCACCGCTTGTCTACCTTCTCTCCACGAGTCCTGAAGGGTCCTTTGGCAGCTAGAAATTCGTAAAGCGTGACACCCAGAGCGAAATAATCGACAGAGTAACCATACTCCTCTCCTTTAAGGAGCTCTGGAGCCATGAAACCTGTAAATGACAAGAAAGAGGTCACAGAAGGATCAAAATTTAAACTTTAATATTGTGTAAAAATACAGTTCAAGTCTTAATCCCCTGGGTTATCAATTTACTAAACTTTGATTTGTGTTGTTCAAACCAATATTTAGCTGATTTGTTTTTGCTTATATCCTCAACTACAGGTTCATGCATTTATTTATAGCGTTTTCTCTAACAGGTTTTGGTGTTTTCATCTTGAACAAAATGTTTTTTTTCCAACTCCCACTTCTACCGTTGTGCTGTCACGGAGGAAACAGGTCTCAGACTTGACAAACCCAGAACTCCCTCTCCCCAGCAACACTCTCCAGCTCTTCTCGGGGGACCCCAAGGCCAGAGAAGATTTAAAATCCCTCCATAGAGTTCTGAGTCTGCTTGAGGTATCTTTCCAGTACGATGAATCCATCAGATGCCTGAACTAGATACTTTGTGATGCGAAAGAGCAGCGTCTCTACTCTGAGCTACACCTGGATAACGGCGGTCTTCAGCATATCTCAAAGGCTATGAAGTAAGCTCACTTTGGCTGCCTGTATCTGGGAACTTGTTCTTTCGGTCACGATCCAGACCTCATGACCACAGGTGAGAGTTGGAGTGTAAACATGCCGATAAATTGAAAGCGTAACTCTTTCTTCACCATGACAGACCGAAGCAACCTGGATTGGGACGTGGTCTTCAGTAGGTCTCCAATCCATTTAATGCTTCATCCCACCAATCCTCATGCACAAGACGCCCAGATACCTGAACTCCTTTATCCTGGAACAAGGGACCAGATCCTCACCCTTGCAGTGCTGCTAAGGGGTCTATGGGAGTTTGACTCCTGTCTACATGTGCATGTGTTTTGTAGATCTAGAGAAGGCTTCTGTGGGTGGTGCTGTGGGAGTATAGGTGCCAGGGTTGTTTTTAAGGGCTATCTGATCCCTGTGGAACCAAAGCAGAAGCTGTGCCAGCATCCCTGGCACAAAATCAAGCTTGTCCTCGGTGCGTGTTGGACTCTTCCAGGGCTATCTCTGGCCTCTGATCCTGTTTGTGGTGTTCATGGTGTTCAAGTCGTGAAGAGGAGGGGTTCTATGGGAACCTCAGGGTCTCATTGCTGCTTTATGCAGATGATGTGTTTCTGTTGGTGTTGGTGTCTTTGGGCCATGACGTTCAGCGTGCACGCAGCCGAGTGTGAAACAACTGGAATGAGAGTCAGTTCCTCAAAGTCTGAGGCCATGGTTCTCGACCGGAAACGAGTGGAATGCCCCCATTGCGTTGGGGTGGAGTCTTTGCGTTAGGTGGAGGAGTTCAATGTTTTTTTTTTCTTTATTCCTCAGAGACCTTTTGTCACTCTTTATATATCATATTGTTATATCCTTGTCCTGCCTCTATTGTCTCAGATGCAGACCGAATAAAACATTGTTACTGGGAAAATGTCACTCCTGATTACCACACATCAAACTACAATCTTCTGTCTTTACCTCCTCTCATTTTGGTATATTTTCTTAATTGTAATCTAATGATTTAAGTTGAATATTCAAAATATGTTTGGTTTAATTTCTGTACTGTGTTCTAAAGGGGAAGTATGGGTGTGTTGTGGGGATTTAGGAAGTAAATTCATTATTATTATTATTATTATTATTATTGATCTTTTCACTGTACCTACCTGGAGTTCCAGCATAGCCCTTGATTTTGAACTGATCGTCGGCCAGCTCCACGGCGAGACCGAGGTCAGAGATTCGCACATTACCTGTGAGAACAAACCGCAGAACAGTAAGAACCAAACATCATTTATATACAAAGTATTAATTCACAGCAACCTGCTGGATCCTTAGATAAATAACATTATTAATGGACTTTTAATGTATGTGAATGTTTCTGTTCAGTACCCCGAGATGACTTCTGTTGTGACTTGGCGCTATGTAAATAAACTGAATAGAATTAAAAAAAAAAACTTCACTTGCAGACTGAGCCTCACCTGAATTTATGATAAGTCACAGACGGCCTTCTAGAACTGCAAGTGTGGAAAACATGTTTCAGTTTGTTTACGGGATCTGATCTGACCACAGTGATTGAAAGTTGATATTTATTTGGTTGCGATGCTAAACTCCATCCAGTTTCTGCTGTTTATCCATGGCCTCATGGAGGCAGCAGGTCAAGGAGGAAAACCCAGATGGTGGTATTTTTATATTGTTATTTTTGACATCTTGTGTGTGTTCCGTTGCACTGAAACTCTGGCATAACAATTTTCTGTGGGATCAATAAAGTTTTATCTCTTATCTTATGTATCTTCCCCTAATGGCCCTGTTCAAAAGCATTCGTGCCTTGTTTTAATATACTAAATTAAATTTTCTACCATTCGCTCTGAAATTTAGCACAAAAAATAAATGCCATCTATAACTTTAATTATACTGTATTTTGTTGTGTTTGTAAACTCACAGTCAGCAGAAAGTTGTAAAACAAAACCTTTTCTTGAACAAAAGGGGTTTTGGAGTAATGTGCATTTTCAACACCAAATTAGAGAATGTCTAAGTGAGGGTATAACTCGAGGATACTTAGAGGGGAAAGGAATTAAACTACAGACTGGAAATTAACCAATTTAGGACATGGACAAGAAGAAGAAGGGAAAAAAAAACAAAAAAACAACCTAAGAACAGAACCTGAAAGCTGAAGCCAGGATGAAACTGGTTTTCCTAGTCGGCCGTTTCCAGTTCAAGTGTAGGTTCTGACCCCTCTCTACATAAATAATCGGGACTTTGCTCTTAACGTTGACTCTACTCCCATAGCTCCCACTTTGCTGCTGTATGTT
>JAVCKU010000042.1:4117531-4133798 GCA_032273985.1 Hypsolebias coamazonicus | reverse complement strand
TGACGTCACGGGCGGGGGGGGGCGGATACGTGAAACGCCGGTTACCGGGAACGCCGGAAACCGGGGGTCACCTGTATGTCTAAATAAAATAAATACTAACACGATGTGGTGGTGGTAGAAGCATCCACCACACCTCACAACAGTGATTTTCAGGCTGATGTTTAATACACTGTATTAGATTACATTATTATTGTGTATCTTAAATCCTTATATACTGTTTCTTTTTATACTTTTTATTTTTGGGTGTAAATGGGACCTTGTGTACACAGTTTCATTCCACCTCATGTATCGCATGTGATGCGAATGTTAAAAAATAACCTTGAACTTGTTATCTTCTGGACCAATATTCGGTATAACTGTATATGCATATGTGTATGTGTCGATGATAAGGACTGGGGCTTTTTTTTTACTTCTTTGGACCTAAAATTCTGATGCAGTTTAATTGTCTTCATGTTTCAGGAGCCGTTTGTTCCCCAGAAAGGAAATAAGGTGACGTGGTACTGCTGCGGGCCAACAGTTTATGATGCGTCACACATGGGACATGCCAGGTAAACGGGTGTGGGGATATTTAGGCCCTGTTCACATTTTTTACTAACCTTTCACTTCACATCAATTCAGTTTTTTATATAGCCCCAAATCCAGGGCTTAACTCGAGCTGGTTCCTACCGGAACAAGATCCTGAAACTCTCTCATTTTGACGGGGTGTGTTCTGGCAACTGTTTGCTCGGATCTGGCAACTCAGATCTCCGCCCTTGAAAGTCCAAAGTCATTATGCATTTTTATTTTGATTATTTATTAAAAGTACAGAGATGTTGCCCAGTCTGTGAAATGGGTGTTCCGGCTGCACTACGCGCATCATCTCGCGCACATGCTCCTTCCCAGCAGAGACACGGATGACATGTCCTGCGGGGATGAAGTGTCTTCATCCACCTTGTATTAACTACCCAAATGGGGTTTCCACAGGGATTGTGGCAAGGCCCCACTGCAGCCTTCTCCTCCAAGGGGTATGGTTAACTGAGCCTAACACTTGGGTATTACCCAGAGCAAATTTAGGATAGTTTTACCTAAGGCTGTGTTGAAGGTGACTCACCGAGATATGTTAACAACCTCCATTTGAAAGTCACATCCTTATCTCACCCCACAACTCACCCAACCTAGCAGCCGGGGTTGGGTCGTGGCTCACGAAGGAACTTGCATTCACGATCGCCCACCTTCGTTGTAGAAAGGCTATTCTTACTGATCTGGTAATTTTTGGAATCTAGGAATAAGATTCCAGGATGTTGTTTATAATCAAAGCTAAGGAAACCTTTAAATACCTCCCTCTTTTGTTAGAATTGAACCAAGCTACTCAAATCCATGAACATGATATGATTAAATGATAGTCCAGAATTTCATCATTTCTTCTTCTTCTTCTTCTTTCGGCTTTTCCCTTTTCAGGGGTTGCCACAGCGAGTCATCCTCCACCTCAGTCTGTCCTCTGCATCCTCTGCCCTCATTCCAACTACCTTGATGTCCTCTCTAACTGCATCCATGTATCTCCTCTTTGGCCTCCCTCTTTGTCTTTTTCCTGGCAGCTGCTTTTCTAACATCCTTCTACCAATATACCCACTGTCCCTCCTCTGGACATGTCCGAACCATCTCAGTCTGGTCTCCCTAACTTTATCTCCCAGTTGTTCAACCTGTGCTGTACCTTTGATGATCTCATTCCAAATCTTATCCATCCTTGTCACTCCCAAGGAGAACCTCAACATCTTCAGCTCTGCCTCGTTCAGTTCTGTCTCCTGTCTTTTTGTCATTGTCTTTGTCTCCAGAAGTTAATCAGTTGAAATCCGTCCGATGGTTCATGAGATGCTTTGCCAGTGGCCAGAATTGACCGAAACTAGTTTGTGGCAATTTTTTTTTTAATTAGTTTGAACTTGGACTCTCAAAATGTCCTTAAGACCAAAACCACAGTACAGACTCAGTTTGGTTCTAAATTAATGCATTTAGCTGTTGGAGCTGTTTCACTTTAGTTTTTTTATGTTGCGCCATGTCATAATGAAGGTCGTCTCAGGGCTTTACGCAAGCTCACATCATAAATCTAATTAAACTACAGTCATTTTTATCCACTTGTAATTGGATAGGAACACAAACAGTAGAAATCAAGTTGCATGGTCTCTTCTTTCAGACCTGAACAGAACATTTCCAGACAACATCCAGTTCCGCAGGACGTCCAGTCCATGTCTACAGAAAACCCTCAACTATGTGCTGCTGGCCTATGGCCACCACAATCCAGCTGTGGGCTACTGCCAGGTAACACTCCCTCTAAACCCAACCTGGAGTTAATTTTCTTTGTTGATATCTTGCTTTATCTCGGGGGGAGGGGGAGAGTTTACAAAACAACCTCTTGTGGTTATTCTTGAGTTTTTTTTTAGTGGGGTTGATCATTGTGTTATTAGGATGGCAGTATATTATCAGAGAAAATGAAACTCTTTATTAGCATAACAGAAAAATACAATAAATGTGTGAATCTTAACGTTTAATTGTTCACGAGTTGGAGCAGTTTTATAATTAACAGATGTTAAATCGTCACTAAATGTTTCTAGTTTGAAATAATTATTTTTAATGTTTTTTTGAAGTAGTAAAAATTCACCACTGTTTCAGTGCGACGAAACGTGCAGCAGGATTCAGGACTCGTGCGTAACCCAGGCGTGTCTGTTTGTGTTCAGGGGATGAACTTTGTTGCCGGGTTGTTACTCATCATCACAAAAGACGAAGAGAAGTCCTTCTGGCTGATGGACGCGCTGTTCGGTCGCATTTTACCAGGTGTGTCTCCACGTTGTTGTGCGTCTGAGCTCTGTCCTGGGAGAAGAATAATCCTGTTACTGTCACATGGTCTTAAACCGTTTCTGCTTTGATAGTGAACTCGGAGATGTAATGTAAATTAGGATAAACTGGTTAGAAGTAGTGGTAGTACTAAAGTGGACACCAGCACAATTGAGTGTTTTCATTTAAAGGAAGGAAGCTTGAAGCACATTCCTTTTAGGCAGTTTGATAATTAGTGTTTTGCAGAAGGTAATTTATCATTCGACTGGAGGAGATAATGTAAAAAATGCAGCATGTCTGCAGAAGTTTACAGATGTTGAAGAAGCTAGCTAAAAGGAGCAGCATGCTAGAGGAGCTAAGAATAGCAAAACAGTATCTAACAAAAAGCTAGCTAAAAGCTAAATGTTGTAAAAAGTTATGAGTAGAAAAAAACTAGCTAAAAGGTAAGAAATAGTTGAAAGTGTCAAAAAGCTAGCTAAAGGCTAAGAGTAGCAAAAGGCTAGCCAAAAGCTAATGGTAAATAAAAACGTAAATTAGCTTAAGAGCTAAAGAAGATTTTAAAGAAAATGTTTCTGAATGTATCTATGGTGAAAATATTTGGACGATAATTTTTTTTTTGAAAAGTATAAAAGTTACAAAAACCAAAAAGTCCCAGTCCCCATCCTGAGCTGAATGTTTTGATGTATGAACAGCTAAAACGAGTGCTCTGAACGGTGCGTTTACAGACTACTATGCTCCACACATGCTGGGGCTGAAGACGGATCAGGAGGTTTTGGGGGAGCTGGTGAAGCTTAAAGTTCCTGGAGTGTGGCAGGTGATGGAGGAACAGGGCGTGATGTGGACTCTGGTGGTCTCTCGATGGTTCATCTGTCTCTACATCGACATCCTGCCGGTCGAGGTGAGCACAGCTGCTTCAAAGAACCCAGACGTCACTCGTCTTCTGTAGTTAATCCGTGGATCGGACCGCGTCCCATCACTGTTCTTGAGGACGACTTCCTCTTTTGACTTTAGGAGGGTTTGGCTTTAATGTTTGTTTTCCAAACACACACGGAACGTATTTATGAGTGAAAGTTCCTGCTGTTCCCTCAGGATTACATCTGCACTCTGAACACTGCAGCTGTCCAACGACAACACGATCCAGATGGTGCAGCTGAATCAAAATAGGATACAAATGTCACAAATAAGAAGCGAAATGGACTGAGCTTTAAATGCAGGTTTAAATAGCCTGGTCGTGTTTTTAATGGCTGCATTTAAAAACCAGTTTTATTGTTGCAGACCGTTCTGAGGATTTGGGATTGCCTTTTCTACGAGGGCTCAAAAATCCTGTTCCGCGTAGCTCTGACTCTCATCCACCACAACCAGGCTGTGATCGAACAGGCCCGGTCCCTGCCGGACGTCTGCGAAGCCTTCAAACGGATCGCTCAGGGCCCGTTTGTTGAAGAGTGTCACACTTTTATGCAGGTAGGAGGAATAGTAAACATCATTATGCTGGAGGATGTTTGTTTTTGTTATTTTTACGTCTGGTTCTTGCAATCTGCTAATCCTGGTGTTTCTTCTCAGAAAATCTTCACTGAACCAGGAAGCCTCTCCATGGCGACGCTGACAAAGCTCCGAGCGACGTGTCGAGCTCGACTCGCCGCAGAAGGAACCTAACCTGGACTTCATGCCTGAAGTTAAAACACATTCCATCTTGTTTGCACCAACACCCCCCGAGTCACTGTGATTACTACATTCCATAAACGTTTTGTCTTAAAGGCAACACCGAGACAATCCCGCAGCTCTGGGATTATATTGTGAGCTTAAACTGTGATGATTCCACCTGAAATGTTCCAGGTAAATTGTGGACCCATGCACTTTAAACCAGGATGAAGAGTCGAGGCTAATTGTTGGTGATCTGGTAGCACGAGTTAACTACTGCTCAACCGCGAAGAAAATATTTGATGTTATTGTCTCAATCATGAATATTAAAACTAGTATTTTTGTAGTAAATGAAGATTAATGATACAGCTTTTTGTAGAAACTTATTGTAAAAAGAGTATTTTGTAGCAGAAATTTGTACTTTTGGAAACATTTCAGTATCCACGCGTACCGGTAGTTGTTGGCTGTGTTCAGGTTTGGCAGACTTTATGAAACTCTTGTGAAAACACTGGTGAAGAAACACAAGCACGCCTGAAGTCTCCGGCTTGTTTTTAGTGACTGTATGTTGTGTTTTGATTTACAAAGCTTTCTGTACAGAAAACGGTTTTCCTACATGAATCATGACAGGGCTGGATTTCGAACAGTTTTAACTTGCAGTGAGTTGCATAAGAAAATAATTTTCTATAAAAAAAAATACAATCAAATCAATAAAATTCACATTACTGTATTTTGTAAGAGAGAAATAAAAAGTGGCAACTCCACCACACAAGGTTTATACCCAGACTGCTTAATTTATTAAATTATACATTTCATGTTTAGACTGAAACTGCTCAGAAAATTAAACTTTTTTAATGTGACTGTGACACAAACACCGGACATGACTCACAAAGACTTGACAAAGCAACACCATCAACTTCCATTATCCAAAATTAAAGCCAAAATGTTTTTTTTTTAAGAGACAGATTTTGTGGACTGTACAGGTGCATCTAAAAAAAAAATAGAATACTGTATTGTGAAAAGTAAAAAATAAAAACGCATTTTAGAAAGTGAAACTCATATTTTATAGAGATTCAGAGTGAATTATTTGAAGCCTTTCTTTCTTTGATTTTGATGATTATAATTTAAAAATGATGAAAAACCAAAATTCATCATCTCAGTAAGATTAGAACATGGTGAAGAGGTTCAATACTGTAAACTCCAGGTGTCACACCCTGATCAGCTGATCATTCCTCAAGTTAAAGCATCTCTAAACCAGAGACGACATCAGAAGCGTCTTACCTGCTGAGGAGACAAAGAACTGGACTGTCTCAGTGGTCCAATGTCTTCTTACAGATGAAGATGGTGCAGCTGACACCCTTCAGAGTGAGAGAGGTGCACAAGCTGTGCAAGTTTAGCAGCAAATGAAAGAAAATCATTAATCGTTCAGCTCATTTGATTTGGCATCACTATTTTCATTACGATCTTGACTTGTTAAATATAAAAATATTGCAGCCTGCTGCTGACAGCGAGGAAATAAATCAGTTTCTCTGTTCTGTGAAGTAGAAAATAAACTGCCATCCAAGTCAAAAGCATCTAAAAAAATAAATTCTGCTGACTTTTGGAATTAAATGCTGGAAATCCCTTTTTTTTTTTTTGTCTCAAACTGAAATAAAAATAAAACATTCAGCAATAAGAACCTGATCCAGAAGAAAAAGGAAGTCTTCATTTTAATTCTGTGGTCACATCTTTAACAGTTCCAGCCATTCATTAGCATTTTGATCCAAAATGTACATTTAGATGCTCTCTACGGGTCTGCGAAGACTTCTGTACTTCACACTCAAGAAGAAATTTGGACCGAGTTGAAAAATCCCTTGGCTGGTTTTTGTTGTAGAAGAGACATTCAGAGTTTTTCCCTTTTCACAGGACAATCATAAAACACCTGTTAAAATCTTATTTGGGAAACATTCAAAGGTTTCGTCTTTAATCGCCTCGATAATCACGGCAAAAACGAAGCAGCAACTTAAGCGAATAACGTCTAGAACTAAAAAAGGAGTTAAGCGGAACCCTTGACCGCCATCTTTGATTTATCGTGATTCTCGTCATTTAAAGTCTGTAGGTTGTTAAACTTTTTATCGTCCTCGAAGTGAAAAGGTATGAATCCAGAGGTCTCTCGTCTCGGAGAGCTGCTTCGGGTTTGTCCTCCACCCTTCAGTCTGTTAGATCCGCTCAGATGGTCTGGTATCCAGCGTGGCTCCTCTTCCGGCCGATCAGATACGCGACGAGGACGATCAGCACCAGGCCGGCGAGCGCCGCTCCGACAACGATGGGGATCAACATCTGGTCCTGGTCCACCTGACACTCCTCTGCTGCTCACAGACCGGAGAGGACAGAAAACCAAACGACTCCAATTAAATCAAGTCCTACTTATTTCAGTTGTCATTAAAATAAATCACCTTGAGTAAAATAAACATTTAATAATTCAATTAGGAGTCAAACTAAAAGTACAATAAAACCAAGATGAGACGTAAACTTTGTGACTGAATAAATTAAAACTGAACGGGTGAGTCTAGAGCCGTGGTGTCCAGTCCTGGTCTTTGAGGGCCACGTTCATGCACGTTTTGTTCCCCTGCGCCAAAACACCTGATGACGTGATTGACTCATAGACATATAAACCTAGATGCCTCGTTGAGAGGGCTGGCCCGCTGCAGCAGTAGTCAGAGCGTCTGCCATATTGGATGTGGCCAGGGCTTAATTTGTAAAACGATCGATGCTGGAATGCAAATAGTGGGTGGGCCAGCTGCAGGGGGGTGTGGTGGGGGTCCTAGGGCACGTGCACGCTCACAAGAGAAGAATCTGACAAGTTTAATGACAAAATATATTTTGTTAGCAAATAATACCGTCCCAACATTTATTAAACAATACGTCTGTATTTACAAAAAAAAAAAAAGTGCTTTGACAAACATCAATAAAAGTAAAAAATTTCAGCAACGCAAACGAGAGGGGTCAAGTATCACTCGCTTTGAGTTTATACTCTGTTGCATATGTGCTGTGGGTGACAGCGTCCAGAGCGTCCTAAAAACATCTGCAGAGGTGTCGGAGTTATTAATCGTCTCAGCAGCAGAGGGGAGCGACACGCTTCAGGCACGGCTCGCAAAACGACAGCGTCACCGCTTTTTTTTTTTTTTTTTTAAGGGTAGCGGCAGAAACGCTTCACTTGAAGGGGCAGCTGATCGTAGGTGATATGAGCGTGTGTGTATGTATAAAAGAAATGCGCAGCGAAGGGGTCGGGGGTCAATGACTTTTAACAAGATTATTAAATATTTAGGAGGTAGCAGCCTGAGCAACCTGGGGACCAATGCAGAGGGGTGAAACCCTGTGGCATAGTTATTCACATTATGTAATTATTTTCAGTTTAAATGGTAAATGAACTGTACTTATAAAGCACCTTTCTATCTTATCAAGACGCTCAAAGCTCTTTACAGTCTGTGTCCTCATTTACCCATTCACACAGCACACTACTAGATCCATACAAAGCTAATTGAACAAATCATTCTAAAGAGACTAATCGGTGCTTTATCACATTCATACACTGATGGTGGAGGCAATGAGGGGTTCAGTGTCTTGCCCAGGGACACTTCGGCATGTGACTGCTAGTGGATTTGAACCCCCAGCTCTTGCATTGGAGGACGACTTCTCTAACTACTCAGCTACAGCCGCCCCATATGCAGTTTACATATGCAATATAAGTTTTATTCGTTCAAGGCAGTCATATTTGTTCAAAACTTTATTATTAGTAAGCTACTGGATCCGTGCAAACAGTTGCCAGAATGCACCCGGTCAAAATAAGAGCGTTCCCGGATCTTGTTCCGGCAGGATCCGGCTCAAATTAAGTGCTGGATGTGGCAGATCTGCCGGTCAACTAATACAAGGAAATGGACAGAGCTTCATAAAACACAATTCTACAAAGTGTTTTAAGTGAATCCCTGTCATTCACGCTCACTAATATATATGGAAAACAAACGAGCACCAAATACAACATTTGTAACTTTTAACGTGATTATTAAAAATGTTTACTCCTTAAATATTTAATTATATGTAAGCACTAAACCAACATATGTATTCTTTTGAGTGTTTACAACTACAGTACTAACATGTGTAACACTATTACTGTGGTGGTAAATATAAAAATAGTCATATTTAACATTTAATCTGTGTTCATAATAACCAGATCCTGGAGAGCACTAACGTTCACATTTAACTGATTATGATTAATCACATCGATGAATCAATGATCAATCTGTGTGTGCATGTGTGTAAGTAAAATAACAGTCTTGCACAGTATTTTCCGCATTGCCACTCTGAATAAATGAGGCATCTTTTATCTATCGCTTCAATTTGCCACATCCAATATGGCGGCGACGTCAACGTACGTGTCTACGTCTATATGTCTACGAGTTAACGTACCCCTTTAGTCTTCAAGTTCTGTACAAGGATGCTAATTAGCCATTTAATTAAACTAAACCGCTGGTCTAGAGTTTGATTTTAAAAAGCGTCAACGCTGTCAGTCCTGAGGAAGGCTGGTCCATGGGCGAGGCATCTCACTGTGGGGTTTAGTTCTAAGTTACAATCAGAAGACCAGTTCCAGCAGACCAGTTCCATCAGACCTGAGGGGTCTGGAGGGCTCTTGAGCCTAAAGCATCTCTGAGGGGGAAGGACTAAGACCATAAACAACACTAAAACCTAAAACCCCACTGGGGATTAACAGAGAAGCATATTTTATTTTTTAATGTTTTAAAGCACCAGCACTGAACGTTTTTTTTATATTATTATTACACAAACACCAACAATGCAGAGAGCAGGACCAGTAAAAGAACAGAAAGAATTATACCTGTGGCAAACTGCTTCGTTGTGACGCCAAACGGCTGCACCTGCAGTCTGAAGGTGTTGAGAGCGAAGGTCGGCACCACCTGCAGGGTTTGCTCCGCGTTGCACATGTAGGAGCGGCCCAGCGTGCTTCGCAGGAAGTCCAAACTGGTGTTACTGGCCGAGAAGGGAGCTGAGGGGAGAAAGAGAAAGATCAGAACTCGACCCGCAAGAAGTCAGGACGAACGGGAGCCTCACCCGTCGAGTCGGACCAGTTGGCCTGCAGGTCGATCCCACTCAGGTGGTACTTGTTGGACGTTGTGTTCTGTGGAGGAACGAGAAGCTAACGACAGTGTTTTTACGCTCACAGACACACAAACTGGAATTCAAGGTTACCAGAGTGAAGGTGAAGCTGAGCTTCAAAGTTGGTTCTTGCGTCAGCACCAGCGAGGCTCTGCTAGCTCCGCACGATCCCGAAGAACTCGTCAGATTGGGAGTCAGGTTGAATAATTCTTGGACGGTCTGCAAAAGACGAGAAGCCGGTTGGTTTGCGTGAAACAGGCGTCGACAGAGAACGCCTACGAGCGCTTCTCGCTTCGTGTCACCTTGTTCTGAGACCGAGAGACGTAGGAGACGTTGAGCTGCAGTCCCATTTGGGCCAAGAGGCATTCGGTGCCGTTGCTGTTCTTCACGGAGTAGGTGCCGCGCACGGGAGTTCCTGGTGGAGTCGGTGCGGGAGCTGCCGTGGTTGTAGTGGCGGCGGTGGTGGGAGTAGCTGGTGTGGTGGCCTGATCTGCTGCGCAGACGCTTTCTGAGGGAGACAAGTCCACAATCAGCCTGGACGACAGGAAGCTGCCAAACCAAAGGTCGAGAACACCGCCGGTGCTCCACCTGCTGGACTCAGGTCGTTCCCGGGCATATAGGCCTCCAGCCTCACGTCGGAGAACGTGACAGAGTCTTCTCCGACCCTGACGGTGGTGGGACTCAAACAGCGGTAGGTGGTGTTGATCGGCGCCCGGATCCCAACGGACTCGTTCGTCAAAACGACCACGCCTGGAAAACGTGCACGCACTGAATTATTTTAAAATGCCAGACGGTGCAAAAACCACGTTCGTTTTTAAAGGGCAGGTAACAACTAACAGCTGACAAAGTTTAAGAAGCTAATTTAAAAATTTAACGTTTCATTTTTATTTTTTGTTTGTTTGTTTAAACGTCACCGGAGAGTTTGGCCTCGGGGAAGAGTGACGCGTCGCTCAGGTTGTAGCTCAGAGTCAACTCTGTGACGCTGTAGACGCTTCCGTTGGTGGAGAAGCTCAGGCCGATCCCGTGGCCCGGTCCAAACGCCGCCACCAGCTGCGGCGAGCTGCCGTTTGTGCCACACGAGCTGTTGGCCGCATCGACCAGGGCGGAGTCGGGCAGCGGGACCGAAACCGTTCTCTGAGGGGAAGACGAGGGAGAGTTTACAGACAGATAGGAGGAGACTGGAGGACACGGTGGTGAAGATCAGAATCCTGTGAGCTCACGGAGCGGTTGGAGGCGAGATACGTGATGGAGAGCGACGCAGACAGCTCAGCTTTGATGCAGGTGGAGTTTCCCTCCTTCACCTCCAGGGTCACGGCCTCAAGTCGACCTGCAGACGAGAAGAAGTAAACGTGATGAGAATTTTTATAAATAAAAACAAACGAACAAACTAAAACTGAGTTATTGAAGCTAAAAGAACCAGAACACTAAAAGGAGCTAAATCTAGTTAAAGGTAGAAAAACACTTTCTAAAAATAATAGAACAAATTAGCAAAAACACTTAACAACGTAAAGGGTCAAGATGCTAACTGAACACTAAAAATAAGCTTAACAGTAGCTAAAAGCTAAAAAGGCAGCATAAGGCTAGAAAAAGCTAAAACTAGCAGAGTTGTGGCTAAAATCTAAAAACAACACAATACTAGCTAAAAGTAAAAGAATGGTAGCTAAAAGTCAGAAAAAGCAAAGTGGTAGCTAAAGCCAAAAGTAGCAGAACATAAGCTAAAAGTAGGAGAATAGTAGTTAATAGCTCAATGTATTCGAACGATAGCTAAAAGCTGAAAGCAGCAGAACAGTAGCTAAAAGCCAAAAGGAACGAAACATTAACTAAAAGCTAAATGCAAGAGAATGGTAGTTAATGGCTCATTGTTTTGGAATAATAGTTAAAAGCTCTAAGTAACATAGAGACATTAACAGTCAGTTTTATTAAGAAGATTTCAAATAAAGTTTCTGAAGGAATTGAAGCCATCTCTATATATTACAGGTAAAATGTTAGTAAATAAAGCTAAATATATAAAAAGTTACAAATGCATTAAAAAAAACAAATGTCATAGCACCCATCTCCTGAATTAGCTTGACATTTGGACTGATGAAATCACGACAGTCAAGCTTTAATTGCAAATATTAGGTAATAACGTCATATTTATCATTATTTTGTTTTATTTTTTGTTAATGATGGTTCAATTAAATCTTAGATAATTGGACAGTCCTACTTTCTTCAAATAGTCTGTGCTGTGTAACAACTACCGCATAGTAAACAAAAACAAAGTGCAGTTCTAACATGTGACCACTAGAGGGCGACAGAAAACTAAAAGTTACCTGTGTGTGTGTGTGTGTGTGTGTGAGAGAGAGAGAGAGAGAGAGAGAGAGAGAGAGAGAGAGAGAGAGAGAGAGAGAGAGAGACCTCAGTGCAGTATTCAAATAATCAGTTTAATTAATTAAAGCAGATTATTGGATTCAAATAGTTTTATGTGTTTCTGTTTTTATTCACTTCTTTTATTGTATTTTTTAAGTATATGTTACTGCTTGTTATGCTGATTATTTCATGCTGCTGTACTCATTCGTATTCATTCACAACCATCTGCTCACACAGACTCATGTTCGGGCTGCTGTTGTTACGTCGTATTGTTTTACATTATTAGTGTTTTAGCGTATAACTTAGATCTTTGTTTACTGTTTCATTTTTACACTTTATATTTTGGCTATTGTTGGATGTAACCCTGTGTACATAATTTCATTCCACCTCATGTACTACATGTGATGAAACGAGAATAAACCTACTTGAACTTGATTTGCTGTTTAAACGTTTTGCTTGACTGGATCTTAAAGCACTTGGGTCAACTTCTGTTGTTTTTTTTTCATGTACTGTAGAAATAAATATGACTTTGATGTGAATCATTCGACAAAGGGAAATAAATCACGTTTCGTAACACAACAACGCAGCAAAGGAGCTACATCAATTGCATCAAGCACTTCCCAAAATGTCTAAAATTTGTTCACCCAGTGGGTGGAAAACTAAAAAATATATATATATATATATATATTTCAACTTAAACTGTGATTACTTCTGGAGATATTAAACAAATTTTAAGTGAAGTAATGCATATCGCCCTCCATCTTGCGTGCCAAATTCAAACAAAGCTGTTACACAATCTGCCAGTGCTCAGAGTTCATGTTGGGGATGACTCTCAGCTACTATCACACCAGCTTTCGGCTCAGTATCTGTAAAAAGGGACTGAGTTTGAGCCATTTTTTGGTGTTGATAGGACATTTACTGCAGCACCTGCTGTAGACGGACATCCAGTGAGCAGAGTTTTATTAAAACCCGTCCAGACAACGATCAAATCTGAATCTGACCCCCCGTCACCTCTCTGTTCAGCCCATAAACACACAGCCGATGGTTTACAAAACACCGAAACCGAGCCGAAAGCTGCAGAAAGCAAACCGTGCGCCTGTCAGGACCGGGGCCGCAAGGAGGCAGGAAGTGCTGAGAACAGACTGAGCAGATGTGGTTAAAGCACTGATAAAGTCAGAGTGTGCATGAAAGGGTCAGTTTATTCTGCAACAGTTGACAGTAGAAATGTGCAAACGGACTCAACCCGTCAGAAACAAACAGGACACCCCCCCCACCCCCACCCCAGAGCTGGGTGCTGAACAAAGACATCATGTGAAGCTCTCAGATGACGCAACAATGAAGGTCATCTGATGCTTCACATCAACAGAACAAAAACTGAACACAGGTCCATAAAGATCCGGATCAACACGACGTTCATTAGTCACCGCTAAGGTTCTTTTTATTTTATATGTTTCATGTGTCTGTTGGTAAAATATCTCATGAGCCACTGGATGAATGAGATAAAACATCTGCAGCTGATTAAGCTGTGAAAAGATGCAGCTTCTCAAGACCTTTGGTTACATTTGTGTACCATCTACAATAAAAATAACCACTAAAAGCTCTTTTTTTTTTGTTTGCAAAAGGTCTACCTCATAATTTTTAACAATCAGTAGTCATGTTTGGTTGCCAACAATTACGAGCCAAACGTTGACGAGTTCCCTTCAGATTGTCCAATTTGCTTTTTTCTGACTGATGATTTTGAGATAATTAAACCTACAAACCATCATTTAATGGTACATAAACTATGTTAGCAGCATAAGTACATTGAAAATTCACATTTTGACAGCTGCTATGGCTTTAACTTTTGGTGTGAATCCAATTCAAGATGGTTGCTACAGCTAATTGATATTAGTCAACACATGAATGGAACTACATCAGCCCGTTTTAGAAACATTGAGCTGAAATTTAACGTGGTAGTAGCTGAGAGTCATTCCCAACTCATAATCTAAGAAGCACTATTTAACTTAACTTCAATAAAATCTGTTTGGTTTTGATAAAATCTGAATAAATTTGCTGATTTAAAGCAGAATAAACAGTCAGTCAATTATGATCATGTAATTACTATTCAGCCATGTTGATTATCAGTTTATTTAGAGAAACATTTGCTGATTTCAGACACTGTTTGGAGGAATTTAAAACTTTATTTATGGTTCCCACAGTGCGGGTCGCCCAACACTGAGCAGAGATCCTCAGATAACCTCCAGATTAACAAAAAATATTATTAGTATAGTCATAAACAGACTAAATATAGAGATAGAAGTTTAAAAACCACTGATTTAATTTGTAAAACCAAACAGGATAATGTCTATTTGTTTTCAAATGTGTAATGAAACATTGAGCAGTAAATAAAGAACATTTATTATCTTGTTCTGCTATTCATTTTTAAGTAAATTAATGGTACACTGTTTACAAAAACAAATATTTATTTCAGAGAAAAAAAAATCAACATGTGTCAAAAAATGTCGAAGATTTGATTAGATATTTCAAATAAACACACATTTGATCTAATAACAGGAAGGAGAACAACTAGAAGAATCAAATGTCAAACTATGCTTCTATTTTCTGCCATTTTTAATAATTTCACCCCCAAAAAACACCAAAACTCTGAAGCAGGACATCAGTTTGTCAACTTACAAAATGAGATTTAAAATTTTCTGGTAGCTGATTTAATGTTTTAGCATTTAAAAAAACAAAATATTAGAAAAAAAAATCAACTGTTCTTTACCAAAACTGTAATGTTTACTAGCTTGTTATGACTTATTATAGATATTAGAGATAATGGGCTCAACATTTTGTGCTTATAAACATAAATCAGACAAAATAAGTCGATGCAGTTCTATGAAAGTTTACCTTTTTATATATAAAAAATAAGAAATTGCATTAAAGTATATTTTATTATTCAGTTTTATGGCTGGAAAATCCAGATCAGATGCATTTCTAATAAAACTGTGTTTTTAATACTTTAGATCTAACTTATAATCTTATTTTTAAGTCAAAATAAAGCCAGGGTTCATGACAGATTCAACTTTCTGCGTTTAAACGTGAAGTTTTATTAAAATTTAAAAGTTGTGTTTTGGGGGGCTTTTATTGTCTTAACTCAGCAGCTCGGTGGACGAACAGCAGAAAGTCTCACCTGAAACCGCGAAGAAGACGAAGAAAACAGCGACGAAGCTCATTTTTCAAGTCAAGGTTTCCCTCTTCCGTCGAAAAAAGACAAAAAACGAGAGCAGAAATAAAAAATAAATAAATAAATAAGCCCCCGCGAAGTGCCGCGGATGTCGCAGCACAGGTGGGTTGTCGCACTTGACTTGGCGGACCGTTAGCTCGGAGGGTGGTGTCGCTCTTCCGGTTTACCTCCCTCCTCTGCGGCGCGAAAGTAAAACAAAATGGAGTCAGTATTAAAAAATGCCCATCAAAGCTAGTCCCGAGGGCGGAAACGATCACAAAGTAGCAGTTTGGTGCGGAGCACAGCCGAAATGACAGACTGGCAAAATCTACTGCGACCCCGTCACGTGAGGCTGGGTCACCCACCCCTCAAGTATGGAAGTCCGTTAAAGCCACCTTAAAAAATTAAATGATTTAATTTATTTTGAACTGCGACTTTCATTGGCAGAATATGAAGCTAAAATCATAGTTATCAGTTTCAAAGTTATATTTATGATATACATATTTTTTACGAATTGCAAACTCATTAATATGTGCTTGAAATTCATAACGGACTTTTATGACTATGAATTTAAAACTTGTGACTTCTATCTTATAATTACAGTATATTACAACTTTTAAACGCATAACTATAACATTAACTTATGACGACTGTATTTCACAATTATAACAAAAAATCTTACCTTATACAGTATTAATAACTTTTGGACGCACAATTATGACTTTAAAATTCAAAAATAAAAATGCTGTCTCAGAAAAGTAGCTTTAAAACTCAAGTTTTAAGTTAATCTCAAAGCAGTCTGCTCCTCAGATAAGTAGTGTTAACTTATAATTTTTATATATGAATGTTTCTGTACAATGCCCTGAGATGAATTCTGTTGTGACTTGGTGCTAAATAAACTGAACTGAACCATGAAATGAGTTTATACAGGTGGTCCCCGAGTTACGACCTACCCGAGCAACGAATTTCCGGACTGACGTTCGACCCCCGTTGAAAACAATGAAGTCCAGTTACAGTCTAAATGTGTCTTTACGTCATTATGCACGCATTTTATAATGTGTTTATAGATGAATGTGTGGTGTAATGTGTTAGCTAACTGTTTGTAAATAAAGTTCTGTGTCGATA
>JAVCKU010000042.1:4095869-4106071 GCA_032273985.1 Hypsolebias coamazonicus | reverse complement strand
TATATATATATATATGTGTGTGTGTGTGTGTGTGTGTGTGTGTGTGTGTGTGTGTGTGTGTGTGTGTGTGTGTGTGTTAGGCACATTTTCAGAGCCTCATTATTGCAATACACTTATGATAGCTTGGGAAAAAGACCCCAAAAATTTAAAAAAATAAACAGACGTAACTCAAGCTTTGTGTTGTAAGAGGCAAACCTGATAGAGCTCTTCCAGATTGTACTTGATAGACGTGCTGTTCTGGATGGCACCCACTGCGTCCCGAAGCTTAAGCCACGTGTCCTCTGTGTAGTTTTCAGCTAGCTTTGGCCTGTCTGTTACAAAACCACAGCAAAGTTCATTATTAGAGTTGACAAAAAAAAAAAACAAAAAAAAACACAAGTTTATCACCAGTGGAAGGTTTGAAAAGATATACTTGATTATTTTAGGTTGGGCCAAAACATTTGGATTCAGGAAATGTCATTTCAGACAAATTACTATTCACTGCTAGTTTTAAAAACTCTTAAGAAGGTTTGAATTTCACAAAATTTCATTTTATACTCAACTTGCAATAATTACCCTGAGAAACTTTTTTCATTTATTTGTATTTTTTTTAAAGATTGAACAAACTATTTCACTTCTCATCTTCATTTCACAGTTGATCAAAAATGGACCAGAGGGAGTAAATTCTGTCATGCACTTTGGGTACACAAAAAAGTTGGTAAACAAACATTTAGGCGGAAACACAACTGTTTGATGCTTTTCACGAAGGTAAACCATTTATGGTCTTAACATCAACTCTGCAGAGAGTGGTGAAGGCTGCAGTCAGCCTCCCCACCATCACAGACATCTACACCTCCAAATGCAGAAAGAGGGCCACCTGCATCATGAAGGACCCCACTCACCCAGCACACACACTTCTTGCCCTGCTCCCCTCAGGAAGGAGGTTAAGGAGCATTAAGTGTAGAACCACTAAACTGAGGAACAGCTTCTACACTGAAGTTGTTAAGACTCATAAATCCCTAACCAGAAAATTCACAGTAAGGGGAAAAAAATCACTGTAATGCCACTTTAACTGGTGATATGTGACTTATCTGTGCTGCAGATCTCATGCTGCTGATTTCTTCCTTTATGCTGCTGCATTCATACCCATCTGCTAACTACAGACTCGACGTTTGGGCTGTTTAATATACTGTATTATTTTACTATTAGTGTTTAGCGTATATCTTAGGTCTTTTAGAATATCATTTAGCATATATCTTGGATCCTTTACTGTATAGTCTCTTTTTATCATTTATATTTTTTGATATTTTTGGGTGTAACTGGGACCTTGGGTACACAAGTTTGTTCCCCCTCATGTACCACATGTGATGTGAATGACAATAAAGAACGTTGAACATGAACATGTAGGATCTTGGCAGATATTTCTACAATTACAATCGTGCAAAAAGAAACATTTTCAATTTTTCACAATATGAATTTCCTTAAAAAGTTTGTAACCTTACATCCACTGATGTAATAGAAACATTTAACAATTCAGATGTTTTAATGATCAAAAATTAGCACTATGATAGCTTCGCTACATGCACTGTCATTGTAAATTTCAAACAAGACATTTAGGAATAAAATAATTAAATTATCATCTTTCTTTGCACACTAATCATCATTTTACCGTAATTACCGGTAAGTGAACATGAATTCAAGAAAATGTCATAAATCATGATCTAAAGTGTCACAAGTTGTCAGAGGATGTATTGACTTAATTGTCAAATAAATGCATTTTTTCCCCCTTTCAGCTTCTCCCTTCTTCAGGGTCACCACAGCAAACTGAGTCACACTGAAGACTTGGCAATTTTTATTTTTTTTTTTTACACCGGATGCCCTTTCTGACACAACCACAGACCACCAAGCTACTACAGCCCTCTTTGTGGAGCTGCTATCTAGAGTGCCCGGGTGAGTGGATGGTGTGGGTTGAGGGCCTTGCTCAGGGGCCCAGAGTGGGGCAAATGAGGGTGGGGATAGATGTGGGTGCTTCACCTATACCACCCACATTTTAATGTTGTCAGTACCAGGAGTTGAACCAGTGATCTTCCGATCACAGGCTCACCTTCTCTAACCTCTGCACCACCACTCCCCTGAAACAAATGGTAATAATTTTAATGAATTATTTAGCGGCTGTGACAGAGATGCAATGTAACCGGTAGTTGATTCAGGTAATAAAGTCAGATTTAGTAAATGATGCAAATAATTAGGGCTGCACAATATTTAAAAAAATTGGTTGCAATATCAAATAACTGCAATAAATAATAGATCACTTTATTTGAAACATTCATGTTCTTCATGCAGTTATTATTTTTGGTCAGACCAATGAACTTAGATATTTGTGATTAAAGATGATAAAGTGAGGAGGAAAATGTGGCTTAATCACAATAGATATTGTGATATTAAATAATACCGCACATCCCGATTTTTTTCTTATAACGTGATGCATTTCATGTTATTAGGTGCATCAAGCAAAATAACCTGCGTGTTTTAAACAGAGGGTCAGCAACTTTGTTTATGAAATAACCCTAAACTTTTTTACAGCATGGTCTAAATCTCCATCTTTAAGTGATGTGAGAAACAGGTGGCAACAACAATACCTTTAAAATTTTTGATCACTATTTTCTTGGAGGCGCCGGTTTTGCTGGACGTCCTGGCCATCCCGTTGGTTCCGTGTCCCGTCAGAGCCGAGAAGCTGGCCCTCTTCTGTCGAGTGTCCTCTGCCATCATCAGAGATTAGGCTTAACAGAATAGTGTTTTGTTAAGTTTACCGTTTGTTGTGTCGCCCGTGTTCACTCCGTCTCTGGCCGATTAACTAAATGTCTTTAATTGAAAGAAACTCGCAATCTATTTTAAAACTGAAAGCACTGCCAAACACGAGACCCACTGAGGTTAGTTAATAATAAGAAAAAAATAACTACCGACAGCTAAGTAAACAGCTTGCTAACAGTGTGTTATCTAAAACTGCAACACACTTCGGAGACCAGTTTTTGTCCCATTAGCAACACTTTAGCTAATCCATATCACTGATGACTAATTACAAGTTTTAACCCGTTTAATTAGTGAATGATACGAAAGTAAACAAAAATATATAAGCGACATGGCCAGCGCTGATCTGACAAACTCGTGTTTTTGATAGCTGTTTTGCTGTTTAGCATGCTAGCATAACAAAATGGCTTTTCGGTGTGGAGCGGACAGGTGCATCTTGGGTGAAAAACTGTGGAGCTACGTTCATAAACAGTTGGTACTTTGTCATTCGTTCACCTTTTTCAAAAGCGAAAGTAGGCTAATTTAGTTTTAAAGTGTTGCTTTTATTACTAACAACAATACAAATAACAATTGCAAATTGGTCATGAAGCATTTATAATATAACGTTGTCAAATCTTTAGTATACTCATACCTGTTTGTAAACTTTATAGAGTCAATTAAAATATTTAGCTAAACTTGCAGTGATTATTCATATTGCTGATATTAGTAATTTTGACCATTTTATTAGTAGATTTTAAACTGTTCCATGTTGGTAAAAAGTCACTAGCTTTCCAGATCATCGTACTGGTTGACCTTGAACGCATCACACCTCACCTGCAGTCAGGGTTCAGCGCAAATGGGCGGTGTTTGTATCCTGGTGAAGCAAGACCTGACCAGTAAAGTCATATTCCAAGACCGTGTTTCGGTGCCCACCTGAGCACCATCATGGCAATATGGTTGTTTAATTGTAAAAGTATTCCGTGACGGCTGCTTTCGGAGCAGTGCGGGTCGCCTGTTGGTGGTGATCCAACCCTGGGCCGCCTTTAGCAGTCCTGTCTGTCTTCAGAGGTAAGTGTGCGGTGACTACCAATAAAACTCCATGACAAACTCGGTTGGGAGTTGGTCCGCAGAGCATCATCTGGAAATGAAGGCTATCTAGAACTGTAGTAACAAAACAACATGGCTATTTCAAACACACAAAGAACAGCTTCTTTAGCCTGACAGTAAATGTAGCCGAGCTAACTGTTAGCTCGCTAGCATTAGCTTTGCTCTTAACTGTCGGTAAATGTAAGCGAATATTGGTAGCTTAGCTAATGTGTAAGAATTAAATGCATTATTGTCAATGTATTAAAACACCTCGAGCACAGTGGCTACGACTTATCCCATGACGGTTAGTAGGTGCAAACAAACACCGCACCTTCATGTTTACCCGAAAACTTTTTTCTTGTCTTTAGATTTCCTGGGAAGCTAGCCGATGCTAATTCTATTAGCCACTTGCGCTAAATAAAAACAGCGTGTTTGCGAGCTTCAGGCGGTTCTGGACATTTAAAACGTTCATGAAATAACAAAGTTAAGTCTCGTATCTCAGCCACGTAACCTTGCGATTAAATGTGTCAGGAGTCTGTGTGACAGTTTCAGGACGTGTGCATTTGAAAGATTAAAAACAAAATCACAGTTTAACCTAAATCACAAAGGCAAACACCCCACTGCACTACTTTATAGGTGATCAGAAAATAGTAACTGTCTATAATCAGACCTTGTTACATATGTAAATCTATTTTTCTAAAGTTTAACGTTGGATAATAATTTTACAGCTTATACTGTTTTTTTATGTATACTGTATAAGCAAAAACATGCAGAAAATGATGGATGGATAAACAAAAACAAATAAAGTGAGCTGCCTAAAAGCACCAGAGCAGATTCAATATTTCTGGTATCTTCTGTGATAATCACAACCAAATGTTTAGCAGTGTACTCTATACATTTATATGTTATATTTGTGAATAGTTATGTTAACGCTTGTCATTTGTCATTCAGCTTAGATGCCTTGGCTGAGATGAGTGTGAAGGCTTTTGAGCTTGTCCCCGCTGTGGAGCGAGACCTCCTCATGGGCGACAAAGCTCGCATCAACATCGAGTGCATCGAATGCTGTGGGAAGCATCTGTACGTGGGTACTAATGACTGCTTTATCCACCACTTTCTACTGGACGAGGTCACTTCTTCCAAAGGGAAATTGACTTACTCCTCCCAGAAGCTGCTCCACAAATACCTTGGCTTGAAGAAACCAGTTGCTGAGCTGCGAGCTGCCTCTGCTTTGGAGCGTCTGATAGTACTTTGCGATGGAATAGTGTTCCTCGTCGACATGGTGACACTGGAATCTGTGCCATCAGCAGCGGGAGGTGGCGTCAGAATCAGAGGTGTGACTGCGTTCTGCATAAACGAGAACCCGGTGAACGGGGATCCTTTCTGCGTGGAAATGGGCGTGCTCTTGTCCAAGAGGCGGACAGTCCAGGTTTATATGGTGTATGAGGACAGAGTGCAGCTAGTCAAAGAGGTGAATACACCAGAGCAGCCCTGCGCCGTCAGTCTTGATGGATACTTCCTGTGCTTAGCCCTCACCACACAGTACATGATCCTGAACTACAACACAGGAGCCGCGCAGGATCTTTTCCCTTACAACAGCGAAGAGAGGAGACCCATTGTGAAGAGGATCAGCAGGGAGGAGTTCCTCCTTGCAGCTCCTGGTGGTCTGGGTATGTTACCTTATTATGGTGTAACATTTTAGAGAATAATTGAGAAGCAAGTGCAAAAAGATGACTAGCTAAAATCTCAAACTAGAGTTAGTGTCGCACCACTGGTGAACATCCTCTCTTCTGTGCAGTGCCCCGAGATGACTTCTGTTGTGACTTGGTGCTATATTAATAAACTGAATTGAACTGAATTGTATAACCGTCAATAATATATCTGCCAGTTCATTTAAAATGTGTACGTTTCCTCTTTTGGGGTTGAAAATTTAATGGTTTTGCTAAGATGGTTTTATTTCTGTTTGTGAAAACATTTTTCTTTCTCAGTAAGCAATTTTCTTTTCAGCTTTTTTTTTTTAGTTTCTTGGTTACAATATTGCTTACACATGCTATTTCTTTCCTACAAAACTGCTTCTCGACATCCAACCTAAAGGAATGTTTGCCAACGCAGAGGGAGTGTCTCAGCGAGCTCCAGTCAGCTGGTCAGAGAGCGTAATTGCTGCCGCCGTGTGTTTTCCATATGTTGTTGCGTTGGATGAAAACTTCATCACCATCCACAGCATGTTGGACCAACAACTGAAACAGACACTTTCATTCAGGGATGGACAAGTTCTCCAGGACTTTGAAGGTATTGTCATGCAGTCTGGTGTCTGAGCATTTAAAAGCATGAATGGATGATGGTGAACTTATTGATGCTTGAGCCATTTTTCCTAAGGTGCTAGCATCATTTTAAAGTTTTTCCCAGTGGGGAGAGAGTAAATGTGTCTGTTTAAACATACCAAACTCAAGCATTTATTTTATAAGGTCTCATCTTGGTTAAAAATTGAGAAATGACGCAACAAATGCAAATGGTGGACATAACCTCTGTTGTGTGACGTGAAGCAGATTTGGACTGAAAAGTTGAAAAGCGTTAAAAGTACCACTGACTGCTGCAAGTGTGTATTTTAGGGAAGGTCATGCTGGCGTCCACCAAGGCTGTTTACATTCTGGTACCTCTGCCACTGGAGAGACAGATTCAGGACTTACTGGCTGGTCACAGAGTGGAGGAAGCTCTCATCCTCACTGAGGGAGCACAGAGAATTATTCCCAAAGACAAGTTTCAGGTAATTGCAGGAATGCTGTTGTCAGTATTACTCTTAAATGATATTATTTGTGATGTTTAAAGACATAAACTTGTCATAAATAACAGGCCTTTAGGATTTATCATGTTGGTGCAAATATTTATTATAGGCATTTTAAATAGTTGCACATTTGCAAAATATTCAAAAATCAGTGAAGGTCTGGAGGACAAAACTTTAAACACCCATAGAGTGCCTGAAAACACATTGATTTAGACCTCTTTAAAACATTACAAGAAAGTCTTCCATATTTAGAGCAAAGTGTAAAGAAATAAGTAGCTGAAATGTTTTTGAATATAGATGTATTCATGTTTGTTCCTTTGGAAAAAAATGTGTTTTTGTTCTGTTTTGTCACCGTGCTTCTTTAGATTTTGCACAGAAGAATCCTTCAGCAGGCAGGTTTCATACAGTTTGGACAGCTTCAGTTTCTGGAGGCTAAAGAACACTTCAAGTAAGAGATGGACTTAAATAGTTCTTAGAAAATAATTTTCTGGGCTTTTAAATGGTCTGTTGTTGCAAACTGGTAAACATTGTTTAAGCTCACTTTTCTTAGTAAAACAATATTTTAACTTAATTTTAAATGTAAATAACAAATAATAATGTGTTTTTGCATCTCTGTTTCAAATGGTAAATGGAGCTTACTTATATAGCACTTTCCAGCCCCCTATGAGGGGCCCCAAAGCGCTTCACGGTACCAGCCATCCACCCATTCATACACCGGGGGCGGTAGGCTGCCATGCAGGGCGCCAGCCAGTCCTACGGGGAGCAAATCGGGGTTAAATGTCTTGCCCAGGGACACAACGAGGTATGCAGTAACTGGGGATCGAACCAGGGACCTTCCGGTCCTGAGCCGGCTGCCCTGCCTCTACACCATCTCGGCCCACAACAAACAGAAAACAGAAATTATTAGTAAACGTGTCGTAGGTTACCATTAACCTACCAGTTACTGGTAGTAACTTGTAGGTAAGCTGTTTTTATATAAAACACATGTTTATTGTTGTTGTTTGTTTGTTTGTTTTCCAGCAACATGTTGCTACTGGACGGATTACACTGCTATATGATCAGAATTTAAGTTTGAAATTCAGAAAATGATGAAAATAATACAATTTCACCACATTTTCTTTTTTTTTTTAATTAGTTTATTATCTATAAACAAGCGCAGGGTATAAATATGATCATATCCCCAATTTTACATAACATAACTTCCATGATGTAGATAAAATCCAAAACATTGTATACACTTGCAGCATCATTAGTCCTCTATGTAGGATGATGAAGCTCTTCTGAGGATGACCTCTGAACCTGTCTGGTCTCAGAACCACTCCAGACTGACTTTCTTTAAATTTACATTTGACCTGATGTCTGATTGTTACTGCATTTTCCTACAACCCTTAATCACTTACAGATGAATAAACAGGGGAGTGGTGGTGCAGAGGTGTGAGAATATGGGCCTGTGATCGAAAACTCGCACGTTCAACTCCCCAGACTGACAACATCAAAATGTGAGTGGAAAAGGTGAAACACTCACATCTGCCTCCACCCTCATTTGTCCCACGCTGGGCCCCTGAGCAAGGCCCTTAATCTTACTTGCAAGCATGGGCAGAAGAAGCTTTTCACATCAGATGGGAGTCAAAACATTTCAGACATCCTCAAAACTCTTCTGGGTGCTGTTAGAAGTTTAACCTTGCTGGAGGCCCGCTCTGGTCTGCTCTGACTCATAGCTTAGTTCTGACCAGATCAGACCAGTGTCAGCTGATCACAACGAGCGATCCCAGGGTGAACACCCAATAAGGAGTCACTTTTGTTTTGCTTACTCCCAACACTTAGAGGTGCACATCACCCTATTATCCACCATCAGAAACAGATTAGAAGGTCACCCACTGACACACTGATGGGCTGTGCTCGCCCAGGTGTTGAAAGTGCAGCCAAGGGCCAACATAAGCTGGGGCGTTCCTTTACATGGGGTTCTGGTTCCAGGTTGCAACGGGTCGGACAAATGCCTCGGCACTGAGCTTGGAACTGGAAGGGTGCCGTGGTCGGACGGCTGACAGCGCTGATAAGTCACATAAAAGCTGTGCTTTTGTGAGACACGTTCAGAGTTCCATCCGTTTCCCCATCTCTCTCGATGCACTTAGTGTTATCTGTTGTTAAATTTTTTACAGCTAATTACAGAAAAAAAAACTGCAAATACAATTTTACAACTTTGAGATAAGCTTGAGACTGCTTCTCACCCACTGACTTCTCACCCACTGCCTCACTGAACTGTTAAAGTCTCACTCCGGTCACCTGGGACGGATGTCTCGTATGAGCCTACAAGGGTCCAAGAGCCATGACCTGTCACCTGTGTGCAGTGCTGGAGGCTCGATAAGCCTCTAAATTCCTGGAAAAAACATAGTATCAGTCCTCTGCACGTTTCAACTCGATCCTGTAAGGGGCCGTAATCAGATGATGACGGCATCAATGCAATAGTGGGTTTGGTTGTGACATTTTAGCTGATGCAGCTTGTTAAATATAATTTTCTTGTTTCCAGTGCTGATACTTTTATTTGTATTTAATTTTGTACTCTTATTAATCCCCAATGGGGAAATTACTTCTCTGCATTTCCCCCATTTTCCAAGGCACCCGGAGAGCAGCTGGGTGGTTAAGAGCCTTGCTCATGGGCCTAGAGTGGGGTAAATGAGGGTGGAGACAAGTGTGTTTCACCTTTTTCACATTTTGATGTCGATCCTAAAGTTGAGGTTGACCGGGTCGCGACCCTCCAATCACAGACCCACCCTCTCTGACCTCTGCACCTCCACTCCCCCATCACACAACGCTAAAAATCCCCCTTGTACATAACCTATTATGGCCAAATTAAATAAAGTATCTCATCCAAATTCCAGCGGAAAAGTATTTCTCAAATACATAAACTTTATTAAATCCTTCCATGTATAAATAAAGTAATATAAAATCTGTACAACAAATTATTTTTTGTTGTAGATAAAAGACAACAAGTCTTTGATTAATCTGTATTGCTTATTTTAGATTGGTCATCCATCTAATCTAAATAATTTCTTAACCACTTCTTCAATCTAGTTTTTAATTTTCATAATTCTTATTCTTCATTACTTGTGTTATTGATTTGTATGATTGTTGTTCATGTTCTAGACAACAAATTGACCTGGTGTCTTGATTTTATTGAGAGCAAATATTTGTTGTAGTGAGGTGAGGAGAAAGATTCACCTTCACCTTCCTCATTCACATCTACTACATTTATTAAAGACAACATTAGAAAATGTAAAATCACAGAAAATGAGAATAAGGCAATATTTAAAATGAAATGCTATGAAATTACACGAGTGTAACTATCATAAGTATGTATTGTTTTTGATGTACAAAGAAAAGGAAATGAAATATTTAGAGGCAGCTTATAACAATTATTTGGCAGCAAGTAGAAACACACACATATATTAGTAGTATGTCGGATCAAGATTTGTCTCTGGTTGGCATGGAAACTGAACACGGACACTTCAGGTTGTAGGGTAATACCGCTCAAACTCAGCAAAAAAAAAAAAAAAAAAAAAAAAAAAAAACA
>JAVCKU010000042.1:3976639-3988722 GCA_032273985.1 Hypsolebias coamazonicus | reverse complement strand
ACGCCGGTTACAGGGTACGCCGGGTACCGGGGGTCACCTGTATATATATATGTATATATATATATATATATATATGTATATATATATATATTTGTCATGATTTCATCTCCCTACCTCGGCTTCTGTTTGCCACCTGCAAGCAGTCTTGGCCACGCCCACTTCTCTGCTCTGCATGGAGAACAGCTGATCAGCTGCAGCAGGAGGATTACCCTGCAGTATGGGTTGCACAAAGGTGCAGCAGGTGCTAAATAATTTAAAATAATTTATTTTAAATAAAAATTCCATGCCAGTCGTGTGGCTCATCCATCAATCAGCCAATTGTGTGTCCTGTCCAATCTTATTTTGAAAAACCGCAATAGAGCGAGTCTGAGATAAATGAACTACAAAGTAGGAAGGACGACTGCTCATCCAAACAAACATATTTTAAAATTAAACATGAAGGGTTCCTGATGCACAGAAAAATGAAGCTTTTAAAAACTTTCAATTTCTAAAATATTTGTTTAAGAAACTAACTGCTGCTAATAAGAAGGGCTGGTGTTGTTACCTCTGACCTGAGGTCATCAGTCTGCAGGTTGGACGTGTCGATGCTCAGCTGCATCAGTAGGATCCTTTGGTCTGCTTTGCTTGACAAACATGAACATTTTCCTCTTATTACAAATGCATATCTGGCCAATTTAATTAGATAATATAACTTTTTATTGCTCTTGTTTTTTTTTTTTTTCACTGCCTCTCTTTTATAACAGCAGACAGAACTGGTTCTGTACAAACCAGATAAATTAAATTGGTGATAAACTATAAACACCAATGTTAACTGATTGTATTTTCTTTTTCATGTCTGCCTTTGAGATTCTTCTGTTGCAGCGTGAAGTTCCCTCCACTGATGTCAGCGCACCGTTCGAGGGCCTTTATAAATCTTCCCCCTTATTAGAAACACAGCGAGCTCAATAGTTGGAAATACGGCCACTCACAAACACTCTATCAAACCGTTGTCTCATTGATTAGTCCGCTCTCCTCCTGCTCACCTGGGCTCAGATGGATTGGCCTGAGAGCTCCAGCCCGTCGTGTGTCAGGTGCTTCAGTTTCTTCCTCCTTTCAGCTGCTTCCTGCCGTGAAGCTTAAATGTCAGAGTAAATGAGCGGGCCGGCCTGTGCAGCCAATATCAGGCCACGTCCTTCCAAGTGTGCGCTGCTCTCTTTCCTTTTGCACCTTCGTCATCCTAACTCCCGGGGGGCTCAGGGTCATTCTCTCGCTTTAAGGTGTAATTAATGGTTCATTAATTATTTAGTTGGCCGCAGGGGGTGAGGCCATCCTCGACCTTTAGTTTGATCAGTTTGTGACCGGTTTTGAGGGTAAAGAAGACCACAAAGCCTAAAAACTTTCCACAATTTATCATTTTTACTAAAGTTTTAATTATTTTTATGGCTAATTCACTTTGATAATACTTTAACAACTAGTATAATAATGCTTTAATAATACTAATAACACTTTAATACTGACTAGAAAAACAAAACTTTTTTTTTCTGTGAAAATGCAGTTTGAAGCTAAATGAGTGCTGAAGTTTGTTGAAAAAGCTGAAATTAAGTTGTTAAGGCTAAAAGAATCAGAACGCCAGCTAAAAGTCAAACGGGCTGACACGGTGGTCTGTTCCTTTGTTTTTCCATGTCTTCATTTAACTTTTCTGTTTTCTTGTATTTTTGTTATTCTGTTGCTGATGTTTTGTCTCTGTCATCTTCTCACTCACTCCTCAGTTTCTCCAGTCTAATCATCCACACCAGTTAGTAACTGGGATTATCCCAGGTGCACTCGTCATCTCCCTCAGCTTAACTTAAGCCTCTCCTCTTCGCTGCTCCAGCGTCCGGTCGTTGTTCTGTTCATGCACAGACGTCTCAGTCCTCTGCCCGTTCTGTTTCCATCCGCCTGTTGGATGATCTGCTCTGTTTTGCTCACTGTTAAGCTTGAGTAGGTTTTGCTACCTCGCCAGCCGTTTTGTTTTTGTTATTTAATAAATAATTTATTTAAACATATCTGAGTTCCATGCCTGCCTGCAGATGGATCTAAAACCTGAGGATTGTGTCAAGGGCCATAAAACATAAAGGATCAAAAGTAGCAAAAAGCCAAAGCTCAAGTAGAAGACATAGCCAAATGCTGAAGTCTTTTTTTATTTTTTTATCTAAATCAATATGTCGCAAAAGCCTAACTAAAACTAGCAAAAGCTGAAAGTGGCAGAATGGTGGCTGAAAGCTAAAAGTAGCAGAATGTAGCTAAAAGTTGAAAGTGGCAAAATGTGGCTAAAAGCTAAAAGTTGCAGAATGTTGGCTGAAAGCTAAAAGTAGCTGAACGTAGATAAAAGTTGAAAGTAGCAGAACGATAACTAAAAGCTAAAATTTGCAGAATGTTGGCTGAAAGCTAAATGTAGCAGAATGTAGATAAAAATTGAAAGTAGCAGAATGATAACTAAAAGCTAAAAGTGGCAAAACGTGGCTAAAAGCTAAAAGTTGCAGAATGTTGGCTGAAAGCTAAACGTAGCAAAATGTAGATAAAAGTTGAAAGTAGCAGAATGATAACTAAAAGCTAAAAGTGGCAGAATGGTGGCTGAAAGTGAAAAGTAGTAGAATGTAGCTAAAAGGTGAACATAGCAGAATGATAACTAAAAGATATATGTGGCTAAAAGCTAATAGTTGCAGGATTATAACAATAACTAAGAGAATCAGAATGGTAGCTAAAAGTCAAAAGTAACAGAATGGTAGCTAAAAGTTAAAGATAGCAGAATGGTAGCTAAAAGCTAAAAGGGGCAGAATGTGGCTTAAAGTTGCAGAATAGTAAGAATAACTGAAAGCAGTAGAATGGTAGCTGAAAGCTAAAAGTAACAGAATTAGCTGGAAAAAGAAGCAAAATGGTAACTAAAAGCTAAAAGTAGCAAAGGGAAATAAAAAATATATCATGTACAGTATACTGAAGCAGGAAAAGCACAACAAGGAGAAATAACAGTTTTTATAGGATTTAAAGGGATCTTGATGTATTTTTAATGAGGAAAAAATGTTTCTTGTTGTTTTTTGTTTGTTTTAATATTTTGAAAAGTATAAGAAAATGACAAAAAGTAAAAGTCATAGTTCCCATCTTCTGAATGTTTTCTTATATATTTTTGTTACAAATTGTGTGGAAATATATAGTTAGATTACCAAAATAAAAATAAAAAAGTATGTAAAAATAATATCCAGGAAAACAGCAGTGTGGACACTGGTCTGAACAAATCCCAATCCTTTCTGTTTTCATAAAAACACCCACAGACGTCCTCGTGTTGCCAGGAGCAAAGCCACGTAGTCTTCAGTAAATAGAGAAGTCCTGACAGAAATGTCGCTTCAGACAAGCAGCTGATGCTGCAGCTGATGTTTCTGTTGTGACATGAACAGTTTTCTAAGGCGTTTCTAAATTATGGTCTCATCCTGTAAAGCTGTGGTACCAGAATCATTTGGTTCACTTCATTTTTCATGTTACCCACAAACGCTAGACCTGTTTTTAACCACAGGATTTTAACTTTTTTTTTTGTTTTTCATTTGATACGTGAAACATTTTATTCTAAATGTATTAATTCCTTCCTGATCTTGTTCACGTTCTGGTCTGTTTTTCCAGCAGCAATTTGGTGGGAGTTGTTCTGCCTCGAATGATCACACCAACCTAACAATTTGCAGCAAAAACATTAATGATCAACGCTCTGGCACCTGCTTTGTCATTTCAAATAAAAATAATAGTGTTTAAATGAAATGTATAAAAATTGAAATGTGCAGAAGCTGTCACTGAGAGAAATATTAACAATAAAGTGGAAAAAGACTCGCGCAGGACTCGGAAGTGATTTTTTACAGATGCAAAGCAAAACAGAGTTCATCCAGAAAGGTCACGTGCATGTTTGGAGTTGCTGTGTGCAGAATGCAAACATTGTGCCCATTGTGGGTTTGCAGGAATGAAAAATGGAGGATGGGGATTCATTTTAGAAAATAAGAGCTCTTAAGATCAGGGGTGCCCACACTCTTTCAGCATGTGAGCTACTTTTAAAATGACCAAGTCCAAGTGATCTACTGACTATAAAAATACAAAACATATGCTTATATACATATTAAGCATGCTTTTCATGTTTGTTTTATATGGCACCTTGATTTATTGTTTTATAACACTACTTTTATTTTAATTGCATTTTACTGTAGTTTATTGTTGTCTGTACTTTATATGTTGTTTGTCTAAAACTGGGTTCTTTTTGAATGAGTCATTGTGACTCAATGAGACTAACCTGGATAAATAAAGGTTGAATGAAATAAAATTAAAGAAATTAAAAAAAAAGGTCTTGTGTTTTTTTCACCTTGCGATCTACTGATATTACCTTTGCTATCTACCGGTAGACTGCGATCGCCGTATTGGGCACCCCTGCTTTAGATAGTTAAAAGCAAACAACAAAAATAGAAAGATATTTGTTTTTCTACAGATGATATGAGATCACATGAAACTTAAGATTGTCCCGTCTGATCCATCCTTGTTAGTGTTAGAGTTTTTTATGGTTGGGTCCAGTCAGCAGGTTTAAACTTTAACAAATGTAAACGTTGTAAATGGTAAATGGACTGTACTTTCTATCTGATCAAGATACTCAAAGCTCTTTACAACACAATATGTGCCTCATTTACCCATTCATACAGCACTCTACAAGATCTGTACAAAGAATAAACAGTGCTTAGTTGTGGTGGAGAGACTCCAGTGATTTTTCAAAATAAAACTTTTTTTTTTTTTGTTCCTTCTGTGCGGCCCAGTACTAATTGACCCACGGACCAGTATGGTCCACAGACAAGGGGTTGGGGACCATTGCTATATTGCATTCATACACCGATGGAACACATATCGGAAGCAATGAGGGGATCAGTGTCTTGCCCAGGGACACTTCAGCAGGTGACTGCTGGTAGAATCGAACCCCCAACGCTTGCATTGGAGGACGACTGCTCTAACTACTCAGCCACAGCCGCCCCAACCCTCTCTGTTTAACCGTCTTGGTTTGGCCGAGCATTAAAGTTGTCAGGATCAGTGTGTGTGTTATTTATTTATTTATTTTTAACAATTATTTATAATTTTTCCTGTTTTATTATTGTCTATTTTCATTTTGTGACCGTGTTTTAATTTTATTCACTTTCTTTAATTTTTTTTTTTTTCATTTTTCCTGTTCTGTGCCACCAATTTCCTCCCTCAGTATGTTTCCACCTCTCCCTGTTCTCCTTCTCAGCTCCATCTCCACCTGAGTCCCAGTCTATAGATTTGTCTGTTTCCACCTCCACAGTGGAACAATACTGGGTTTTGCCCAAAGTTGGACTTTTTCCTCTTGATCCCTTGTGTCTGTGTCGCACACACCTGTTCATTGTTTGTTAATCATCATACCTGTTCAGTGTTCAGTGTGTTGATTTCAACCTCTGCTCACATCTCTCTGTTGTTTGTTTGTCTTTCACTGCAGACCCGTGCAGGATTTTTGGTACTTTCACCAAAATCTAATTCACTTTTGACTCGTTGGTGTCTGTGCGATGACCACCCAGGTCCAAAAAATGTGAACAAACATCATCTCATCAGCAAGCGTCAATACGCTGGATGGTTGAGGTTTCAAAATTTGTTCAATAGAATGCCGTTTTCATCTTTTGCATTTTCCATTTGTGCTTTTCATTTTTATTTTTTCCCCACAAGAACAATATGCAGTATTTGCATTAAACTAACATAAATGTACCAAATCCCTCAAACAATTAACATTTTTAAGTTTGGTTTAGTTCAATTTTTGGTATGAATGTGTGAGGATTTGTGTTTTCTAGTGTTTCTTCCTCTGTCACCTGTTCTCCTTCCCCAGGTGTTTGTCATTGTCTGTTCGTTGGCGTCTCTGTATATAAGTGTGTTCTGTGCTCTGCGTTCTTTGTTGTCTGGGCGTTGTCCTGTATGCGTCCTGTTTCTGCCTCCCTCTGTGTCTCCCCCGAGTTCATGTACCCTGAGTTTGCTACTTTTTCTGTATTAAACATTTAAATTTTACTTTAAATCCCGAGTTCTCTGAGTCCTGCCTGTAAATGAGTGCTAAACCAAAGAAACGTAACAAAATGTCCGATTTGGTTGGAGAAAAAAAAAAAAAAGGCAGTCTGAGCTGGTCTTGCAAAAAGTAAAAATATACTAAAACTTTATTTTATCAATCAAGTTTATTTGTATAGCACATTTCAGCAACAAGAGTTTAAAGGGCTTTACATCATAAAAACACAAAATTAAGTCATAAAAACAACATACAGTCACCAATTGAGAAACCAGTACATTACATTTTGTTGAGTGCCATCAAATACATTGGTCAATGTTCCATTTATTATAGTTCAAAAGCAACTCTTAACAAGTGGGTTGATTATTTTTTTCAGCCTTGATTTAAAGGAACTCGGTGTTTCAGCTGTTTTGCAGTTATTTTGGAAGTGTGTTCCAGATTTGTGGTGCATAAAAGTTGAATTCTGCTTCTCCATGTTTGGTTCTGGTTCTGGGGATGCAGAGCGCACCAGAAGACCTGAGTGGTCTGGAAAGTTGATACAACAACAGCAGATCTTTAATAAATTGTAGTTGGGCGTGTCACAATAACAAATTTTTCTGGGCAATTAATTGTCCCAGAAATTATTGTGATAAATTATAATATTGTTTGAAATTTGACAATAATCAGTAATTGTCAAATTGAAGAAGAAATGTTTAAATTTTTTTTTTGCATGTAGCACTTTTTGACCACTGGATGACAGTATAAGACTGAACCAAAGGATGGATAGTGAGGGAGCAAGCAGCATCTTTAAAAAAATGGGAGGGAGGCCCCTTGATGTGACATGGGCTGTCTCTCTTCAGTTCTCAAAATGGCGGGCACTCGGTGTGGTTTGAGCTCTTTAGCATAGCATTTTTTTACACAAAGCTTTTAATAAAAAAATCAGTAAACAAGTTCTCAGCTTCTTTTTGCAGAGACATTTTTTTTTACATGAAAGCACGGGTTTCAACCGTGAATTTTAGAGCTTTGACAAGACAAAGTTTTTTTTCTCCGAGGTTGGCCTGTTAGCTTAGCTCGTAGCCTAGCTTCTCATTTTAGCTGCTTTTAACGATCCAACAACATGGATTTTGGAAGGTTAAAACAGATTTTAAAGAGAAAGAGAGGGGTCAGTGAAGAGCACCGGAGTTAACTTTTTGTCATCCAGTGTCTTAAGAAAGAGAGAGACATGAAGAAACGCTAAAGCCAATAAATGAAAATGAGGTCAAAAATTTTCATTTATCGTGCGGTTAATTGATTTATAGTTTATCGCGATAGGCCTAATTGTGGTGCTAAGTCATTCAGTGATTTATAAACTAACAGTACAGGTGGTCCTCGGTTTATGTTTGAGTTCCGTTACAACGGCCCAGTCGTAAACCGATTTGAACGTAACCCGAAATTGAAAACACGTGGCGAAACGTAAGTCCGGATTTTGAACGTAACCCGAAACTGAAAGCACATGGCGAAACGTAAGTCCGGATTTTGAACGTAACCCGAAACTGAAAGCACATGGCGAACGGTAAACGTCTTTTTAAACACGTTTTTTTCAACGTGACACAACACCAGCGTATATTTTGTACCTTAAACATGTACAGTACTGTATTTCCAAGCAGTCAGCTAACACAGTACCCTCAAAAAATACATAAAAAAACACAAACGGCACCGTGTGGAGTGTGATGACGTCACTGGGGGGTCGAACGTAAGTCCGAAATGTCGTAACTCGGGTGGGTCGTAACTCGAGGACTGCCTGTATTACTGTTAAAATTATGTAGTTATTCAGACTTCAACGTTTCAAGAAGTGCAAGTAGATAAATCTTTAATTTGCAAGACATTTTAGTCTGTGTTTTGTAAACCACTGAGCAAAAATACTCCACCTAAAACCACCACTGATATGCTCACTCATGTTTCTGTAAATACGATTGTATAAAAACCTCTGTGATGCAATAAACTCCAGGTTAGTGGAGTAAATGTGAGATGAAGCGTCTGTAGTAAAACTGTCAGCTCTGAATGTATCCAGTTTACTTCTGTCCTTTTGCTGCTGGCTAGTTTGACTCAGTTTGATGCTACGCTGGTATTTCACTGGCGGCTAAACAGATTCATGGCACGCAATACATCCTGAAAACCAAGACCTGCTGTGCAGACATGTGGATTTCACCACACAGTGCACCCAGCAGATACAAATATTTGCAACATCAAGCCACAGACTCCACAATCTGTGACCAAAAAAAATCATAGGCTCCCATGCCTTTTCCAAATTCAAACTCTGTTATATTTTCATTGCTCTGCAGCATGCAGAATTTGTCCCAGCCGGCCTTGGTACAAAAAGGACCTTTCTTCATAGATGTGCATGATGTACTCTAGCCTCTAAGTCCTGCTGCACAGAGGCACTCCATCTGAATCCTAACACCATTTTACACTCAGACTCTGAAAGCTCCTGTCAAGGGATATAAGATTTATTTGCCTGTAATTGCCTAATTTTGCCTTTCCTGCAGGCTCGGAGGGAGCTACAACCCACCAATAGACAGCCTAACCTTGCCTACTGAGGAACAGTCCAAGGATGTAATACTGTCAGCGTCACATAGTCCTCGCTGGTGATTTATCATCAATGCCTCCTTCTCTCCCTCCCTCCTCCTCTGCTGTACCTCTCTCCCCATCTTGTGTTTGAACAAACAGCGACTTGTTACAGCTCCGCTCATTGAACCTCACCGAGTGTTTGTGTTGCAGCACAAAGAATGGATCTGTTGATAGAGGTAACTTGGAAGTAACAGAAGAAGAGAGATGGTGTTGAATGACTGCCACACACTCCGGATGGGTTGTTTGTACGGATCAATAGAGCAGTCTGAACAAGCAAGCAGAGGAAGTACCTTTGTTGTGCCAGGGTGGATTCAGGTCAATGATTATGAGTGTTTACTCCTGTGAGGCTCTGAGAACGGCCACTCAGGATGATCAGGAGTTTGAGAACTTAACAGTCCTATGAGAGGTTTTTATTTTTATTTTTTTGGAAGTGTAGAAAGTGAAAACACCGAGTGAAGTGACTCACTTTATTCTTTGACATTAATTTTGTTTCTTCATGCCCACATTTTAAACTGGCATTTAGGAAAGCTCAATTTTTAGTGAACGTGAGATCTTTTTGACAAGAGTGTGAATTTTAACAATGACTATTGTTGTAAGGTGGTTGTAAACAGCTAATGTTTTATTAAAAAAAAACAACACATCAGGAACACTGATGTCTTTTTGTCCTGCAATGAGATTTTTTTTACAAGATTGTTCTGGATTTTGTATTTATGCCGCCATCTTGACCAGGATGCTCTGGAAGAAGGAGAGTATTGATCTCAAAGGGACCTTCCTGATCAAATAAAAGATGGATAAATGAGAACAAAAACACTGGAAATAGAAAAACAAAATCAAACTCAAAATAACTATTATACCAGCCTGGAAGTTTTGTTTCTCATGCGGGGCATTTAGATTAATTTGACTCTAAATTTACACTCCTTTCTAAGGGGTGCCGTTGGTAAAGTAACAGTCTAAAATTAACAGCAATATTTTGGCTTTTAGCATTTCATCAAAGTCATATTTTCACTGTCATTCATATATTTATAAATGACATAGTTCCAAACTAAACATTTATTGTCCAAGCTAAATATTTAATTCCTAAATTAAACATTTATTTGCTAACTAAATATTAAGCTTGGACCTAAATATTTATTTTCCAAAACTAAAAATGTAATTTCCAAAATAAATATTTATTTTGCTAACTAAATAATTAGATAGGCCCTACATATTTAACCTTTTAGCTAAATATTTAGCTTGCTAGCTAAATATTTAATTTGCAAGTTAAATATTTAGGTAAGAGCTAAATATTTAGTTAGTAAATTAAATATTTATTTTGGAAATGTTTAGTTTAAAAATTAAATATTTAATTCACACCCAAATATTTAGTTTACTAAGTACAGTATTCAATTTGCAAGTTGAATATTTAGTAAGTAAAGTAAATATTTAGCTTGTACATAAACATTTAGTTTGTGAACTAAATATTTACTTCAAAATAAATACTTAGTTCGTAAATTAAATATTTAGTTTGGAATTATGACATTTTAAATGTATGAATAACGGGGTGAAAATACGACTTTAAAAAAAACTTTGTTTTTCGAAGAAAGGATAAACCAAATTATTGACGTTCATTTTTGACTGTGTAACTTTACAAACGGCACCCCATACCTTTCATTAGAACTTCCTCTTTTTAATAAAGTGTCAGTGCTGCTTTTCACTTATCATGTGCTCACATCTGGAGTTAGTGAATAAAATGGAGTTTGTGAAGGCACAAGATTATTTTATAGAGCATTTGTCAGAGTACAGCTGGACAGACTCACTTTGCACTCCTTTTTAAGCATTTTTAACACATTTTGATTGTTATTCTCTAAATATAAAATCACAAACAACCCGGTCTTGTTCCTGCTCTGTAGGCAACATTTTCTTATACATGGTTCGAGAAAACAAATAATTATATTTGTTCACAGAACCATTTAGTGTTTACAATGTTTTTCCCTGAGACTAAAAAATCACAAGCATTTATAAAAAATAACCAGTCAGTATAGATTCAAGATGCATGAATACAAAGAAACCAACAGAGACGACAGAGAGGCACAGAAAGCCATTAGTTGCAGTATGACTTCCATTATGATGCTCTGCATGCTGGTTATTACTGCTAGATAAACTTTGACAGTTTGAATCTGATTCCAGCAGCACAACAAGAAGCACCTGGCCTCTTGGTGAAATTATACTACTTAAAACAAATGAGGCACGATATCTGTTTAAATGAATTTTATCACAAGATAAGCATCCATTGTAACAGTTCTCGACTGAATCGTGCGCCAGATGTTGCTCCCAATAAATATTTTGATTTCTCGAGGCGGGCTCCACGAATAATATTAATAATGGCTCTGTTCTGTTTGTGTGTCCCAGCGGGCCATTAGCAGTGGGCAGACATACGCATGGCCAGGTATCTCAAAGAGATACCACAATGGGATGCAACGATTTTTAACATCATTAATTATATCTGTGGCCGACATCTCGAACGGTCTGCTGTGAGGAAAGCTTGTTATAGACCTCCTCACACCCGTAATACACCCACACTTATCTCTCCTAATTACACGTCTTCCTTGTGGGAATGTGTACATTTTGTGTGATTACCATCCGCCTCTCTCTCCTGCTGTAGTACAGAAAGTTGCAGCTTTATCTTTCTCCATTTTGCCTCCAAATGTGTTCTGATGATCAGGTAGTGGATGTTTGAGTGTGTGTGCAGTGTTTCAGTGCCTGAAATGGGTTCAATTTTCTACATCGCGTGGATTTTAGTGAGAGGCAGAGCATCCATAGCAGCTGTATGATCCAGAAATGGAGACCAGTACTGTCTGCTAAATACTGCATGTTTGCAAAACTGTTTACATCAACCAGACAACAGATAGTTCAGTATGATCAGAGGCTGGGATGCCTGAAATCTGCTTAAGATCTTTATTAGAAACTTTTGCTAACTAAAGAATTAGATAGCACCTACATATTTAACTTTTTAGCTAAATATTTAGCTTGCTAGCCAAATATTTAATTTGCAAGTTAAATATTTAGGTAAAAGCTAAATATTTTGTTAGTAAATAAAATATTTATTTTGGAAATGTTTAGTTTAAAAATTAAATATTTAATTTACACCCAAATGTTTTGTTTACTGAGTATTCAATTGGCAAGTTGAATATTTAGTTAGTAAATTAAATATTTAGTTCTTTAGGGGTCGCCACAGTGAACTCTGTTGCTCGAAGATTTGGCATTTATTTTTACGCCTGATGCCCTTCCTGATGCAACCACTGAGCTACCACAGCCCTCTGTGTGGAGCAGAGAGCTGCCATCAGGGTGCCTGGTGGAGCAAATAGTGGGGGTTAATGGCCTTGCTCAAGTGCCCAGAGTGAGGCAAATGAGGATGTAGGCAGGTGTGGGTGCTTCACCTTTCCCCCCCCACATTTTGACGTTGTTGGTCCAGGGAGTCGTACCGGGG
>JAVCKU010000042.1:3859701-3876558 GCA_032273985.1 Hypsolebias coamazonicus | reverse complement strand
AATGACAATAAAGTTGACTTGAACTTGAACTTAGTTGACAAATTCTTTTTTTGCACACTGTCTGTGGCTATGATTTTTTTTTTTTTTTTTTATCTTCTGCAATATGGAAACATTTTAAATATATTGTGCAGCTCTAGTTTGGATATGATGAAACCTATTTATAAACAGTTTAAAAAAACTTCTCCAAGCAAATATTTTTTGTCTAATGTAAAACTTTGTCACATGCAGACTTCCATTCCATGTGCTATACATTAACTTGAAACAAAAGCAATCAATACCATCTGCAATATGTTCAATAAATCCTATGGGCTCCAACAATGAAAGCTGAATGGCTGTCGTCTTCACTTTATGCTTACTTGGATCAGCTGCTGCCCTAAGCGCTTATGTTCCTCAGTTATGTGCTCTGGTCTGCTTGGGTTTTAACTTGTGGTAAATGTCAGACATGCTCGAAATGATTTATGTGAAAAACGAGCAGCCAGAATGGTCAAACAAAAAAAGGCAAAACCAGCAGGAGATTGGTTTGTGTTGGGAGTTGCGCCGCTGGTCACCACTGGGACCTGCTTGCCATTTATTTAATATGACACATTTTAAAAAGCACCTGGGGAGCAAGGTCACGGCTGCAAACCAACACTAATCTATGCATGCAAGTGTGCAGGCACGCTCTAAAGTAAAGCTTCACTCTTGGAATCATTCATCGCAAAGTGGACACTCCTGCAGGGTTTTCTGCACGAAAGCAGCTTCTTTTTAAATTCCGAAGGGCGGCGTGTTTTTAATTATTGACATTCCCGTGAAGATTACCATTTTATGCTGTGACCCTGCAGACATGAGTGGCAGTGGGGGTGGAGAAGGACGGTCAGCTGGGGGGCGTGCAATGATTTTCAGGGACAAAGAGCCCACTGACGAGGTTGAGGAATGGGCCGAGAAGGTTGTAGGCTCAGTGATTCACATGCAGCGCAGGAGGCCTCCCTGTATTACCCCCACCTCTCCCCTAAATCCCGGGAGGGCAGGAGGGGAATTGATGAAACGAGCAGGAAGGCCTAATTAAAGGCTCTCAGCTCAAACGCATTGATGTATTACATCTATTATGCCACAGTTCGATAGGTCTGCCAGGCCGGGGCTGCCACAGCTACTGAGTCCCGCCAAACAAACTGAATAAATAATAACAGCTGAGAGGGAGAGAGGGAGAGATAAGTTCAACTCATGATAAAGCCTTGAGTAGCCTTATTCACGTCCTGCACGCTCTGAGATTAATAACGTGTATGAAAAGCATCATTTACAGCAGGAGTAGCAAAAGTAAAATGAAAGGAGTGAAACCACAATAGGAGCCAAACACAAGGTAGACGTTACTTTATTAACACGAAGCGTCTGCATACATGTGATTTATTACATTTAATCAAAAAACCTAATATTCTTTTCATGTTGGAGTTTAAAACTAATTCAATTAAATTCAAATTCAATTCAAGAACACTCTATTATTGCCTCCTGGTGAGAAAGCTTTGCAGAGAGTGGTGAAGGCTGCACAGAAGACTGTTGGACTCAGTCTCCCCACCATCACAGACATCTACACCTCCAAATGCAGGAAGAGGACCACCTGCATGAAGGACCCCACTCACCCAGCACACACGTTTTGCCCCGCTCCCCTCAGGAAGGACTTTTTTTTTTTAGTTCAACCTTTATTGAAACTGGTTAATCCCATTGAGACTTGAGGACTCATTTACAAGAGAAACCTGATTTTAACAGAGTGATAACAACAGTGGATAACGACAGCAAAAGACAATCATAAAGGATTCATACATTTATTTATTTTTTAACAATTGAAAACAAAATGATATTTAAAAGGAGAAAGAAACTTGGCGAAAACGGCTATATTACGAGGCAGTATAGAATACTAATAATAGGTTGAGGATCATTAAGTGTAGAACCACTAGACTGAGGAACAGCTTCTACCCTGAGGCTGTTTGACTCATGACTACATCATGTTGCTGATCTGTTTCATGTTCATGTGCTCATTCGAACTCATCTGCTCACACAGACTCATGTTCGTGCTGTTGTTCCGTGTATTGTTTTTAAACTGCTAGTGCCTAGTGTATTTTTAGTTTTTCTTAGTTCATACCTTAGCTCTTATTACTGTTTATCCTTTGCATTTTAATACTTTTGTTGGATGTAACTGGGACTCTGTGTCCACAGTTTCGTTCCACCACATGTGGTGTGTATGACAAATAAAGAACCTTGGATCCCTGAAACTGTTAAATGACAGAGTTGTCTGTTGTCAGAGACATTTTGGTCGAACTTTAAAAAAATATGTTTTGTGATGCAAGTATGGGTTGTGAATGACTTAATAATACCACTTTATATTTTACTTCAGTATCTGTAAAACTTGTAGATATGTTGCAAACCTGTGAACTTGACCTTTTTTGGGACTGTTTTTGAGCACATCACCTGCTTCGTTTTATTTTCCTTGGCTTCCAGTCCATTTCAGTATTTATTTAAAAAAATATAATTAGCTTTTAACAATTTTAATAGTCTTGCCTCACCTTATTTAGCTGATCTTATAGCTTTTTGTGAGTATAAGAGTCAACAAATACTTTTTTACCGTTTGTCTCAAAGTCCAAATACAAACGTTGGGGTGACTGGGCCTTTTCGTTCGCTGCACCCAGATTGTGGCACCAACTACTCAGGACTTGCACTCCATCACTGATCTGGGCTTTTAAAATTCGAATCTGGCTAAAATTTATTTATTCAGGCAGACTTTAATGCTACTTTTGTGTCTTTGTATTGTTTTTAAAATTTTAGTTTTAGGCTTTTATATTGTGAAGCACTTTGTGCACCGTTTGCCTGTCGGGCTCTATATGTAAATGTTGATGATCAATTGATTGTGCCTTTACATTAAAATATATGTTTGTGCAACTTTTTTTTTTTTTTTAACAGTTTTAAGATTTTAAATGCAAATGCTGATCTTTCTGCAGGTGCATGAATCTAAGCTACAAGTGCACAGGTTTTACAACATATCAACCTTTATAAAAATAGGTGAAAAACCTTCATATGTGTTTTCAGAGGTTAAGGTGGTTGTGGCAACGTTTCTAAATTGTGTTAAAAGTTCATCTGTTTTTGATGTACATCCATTGATTACATTTTGAAAGTTGCATTAAACATTAATGTATGCTTTTTTTTTAATAATAAACAGACAGGTAAAATGTTTTCAGTGATTTTTCCAGAGAATTATTCAGTAAACTCTTAACACTGATTTATTGATAAGGAGCAGATTTTAACGTGGCACAAATTGCCCATCTGAGACGTTACATGCAAACTTTGTAACACACCTCAAACCCCATTGTGCTCCCTCGAGGATGGTGAGATTCCTAAAGACACCATCTGCATCCGGAGAGAAAAGTTGCACATTAGGATGTTAGATATCGCCCAGAAAAAAGTTGTTTTCATAAAAAAAAAAAATAAAAAAAAGCAGCTCCATTTGGCAAAACACATGTTCTTCAGTTTAATTTATCAGTTGTTCCAAAAAGAATAATTATTCAACAAACGGTTTAGGACACATTAAAATAAATTACAACTCCCATTTCAAAATGAGGTCAGACTTTTCAACACTGAAAACTTTGTTGACTAAAGCACAACCGTCTCTGATCCGTGTGCTTGGACTAATTCTTTCACAGGTTTGGTTCTGAAATCACAGGTTAAAGCTACTAAAATGTTTAAAAAATATTAGCAGACACGAGAGGGGAGGAGGAGGACGTAATCATGCTTTTGTTTTTATTACGGAGGACTGACGGTGTGGTCGACTCCTGCAGGGAGATGTGCCTGAAGAGGCACACAGGTGACGTGAAGAAAGAGCTAGAATTGTGTAAAAATAGTAGCTTAGCTGCAAAAAGTGACATTAGAAATAAAGTTTGTTCTGAAAACACATTTAATGCAAATATAAAAACAAAGTTCTTAATAGACTGAGGCAGCTAGGAGATGGCATTGAGTGGGAACAAAATCTTGTCACCCATGATGCCACCCTATTTGTGTTAGTTAATATATTTTTGCACATTTTGTATAATTTCGAAAGCCAAGGACATCTCCACAGAGATATTTCCTTTTGAATTTGAAAAGAGCTGTACATGCCAACCAAACTTTAAAATCTTACCAAAATATTTTTTTCAGTTGTTTAAGCTTCATTACTAGATAAAAGCTAAACATAATTGTGCCGTTCCTTTTATTAGATTATTATTGTATCTTATTTACTTTAGCTCAACTATCTGTTTCTTTTCAAAATCTCGTTGCTGTTCTTGACAGACTTCAACACTTTCAGTAAAGGTGTTTGCTCATGTTTTATAGTTAATTTGACATTTTAATCTCCCTCCTAGTGTTAAAACAGTCTGCATTATCAGATTTTACTGTACGTATGGTGGTAACAGGTGGTGAAAAGCATGAACTTGGACTTTTATGAAAAACTTCTGTCTTTGTATTATTGTTCTGTACACCTAGTTATGAATGACAGATCAATGGTGAAAGCCATTGCTTTGGTCTTTCTGCGTGGCGTTTGCATGTTCTCCCCGTGCATTCAAGTTTTCTCCAGCTGCTCCAGTTTCCTCCCACAGATTGAAAACATGCATGTTAGGTTAACTGACAGCTCTTAATTGTTACGAGTGAGCATGAATGAACCATCTCGTTTATCTTCTAGTGTCCCCGTGATAGACTTGCGACTTGTCCAGCGTGCGCCCCACCGTGCACAGTGACCAATGGAGATATGTGTCAGCTTACCTGCAAGCTTGAACGGAAATGGTGAGAAAAAGAAAAGAAAAAAATTAAAGTACTTTGACATATATATTATGCACCTTTTGGTTATTTGCAAGGGCAGTTGGTAGAGCTGCTGCTTCTCAGTGAACAAGTTACCCTGGTTCAAATCCTGGTTTGGGGGCCTTTTTGGGGTTGGTAACTCTAAATTGTCCCTAGGTGTGAGAGAGTGAATGATTGTTTGTCTCATTTGTCTCTATGTGGCCCTGCAATGGACTTGCAACCCCGCCACCTGTCACACAGTGATGGCTGGACATGGACGCCAGTCACCACCCGCAACCCGAAAAAGAAGAGGGTAAAGATAATGGATGGATGGATGGTTATTTGCAAGATTATGTTTAATCTCAATTGTATTGCAAATGTTTACCCCCCCCCCCCACCAAATAAATAAACAAATAAATAAATGAATAAATAAATAAATAAACAACGATTTAAAATAATGTAAAATAAATATGAGGGTGAGGGTGAAACGTTTCTACTAAAAAGAAACTGTCCAGATGACCTGATTGAGAGTTATCAGATTTGACACCTGGATTACTGAGTATGAACTTTCTTTGCTTTAAAATAAATATTGTTTGTGAAGACAACTGAGAACTTTTTAGTTAATCTGAGGTAAAGTTGACAAGTACAGCAGCACTCAGTTAAGTGGTGTTTCATGTAATTTGTGTAATACTGTATATAACCAATAAGAGATAATCTGAAAGTTTACATTAACTTAACATTTTGTGCAAAACATAACTTTTCTGTCACACTACTTGAACCTCAGGCTACATCTTTGTCACCCTACATAAATAAACAAACAAATAAATAAAGACATCTGTCTCTGTTAGTATATTTACTCCCATGAACTGACTGTTTTTCTGTTTGTTTCTATACATACTATACCATGCCACTTTATAAAGCACTTAAAAACAGCAGCAAGGCCGATTTATAGAATGCAGACAAGTTAAAAACATCACACTATGTCAAAAGCCAGGGAATAAAAGTAAGTTTTCAAATGTGACAAAAACAGTGAGAGAGGGGGCCTGCCTGACATTTGGTGGTAACTTGTTCCACAGTTTTGGACCTGCAGCAGAGAAGTCCCTGTCACTTCTGAGCTTAAGACGGGTTCCTGGAACCAATAAAAGCATTTGGTCTGCTGACCTCATAGAGCGCTGTGGGACATATGGCTGCAGCACATCATCGAGATAGGAGGGGGCAGAGCTGTTCAGAGATTTAAAAACATACATAAGTATTTTAAAATTAATCTGAAAGTGAACTGGGAGCCAGTGAAGGGAGGCCAGAATGGGAGTAATGTGCTTCTTTTTTTTGTTGTTGCCTGTACCAGTTGTACATGTATCATGTTACACATGTACCATGTTGCCCATGCATCTTGCTTCTAATTCAAAGTCCTAAATTTACATTTTCATATCTGGTAAGTCATGCAGCTTCTATCTGAATTACTCAAATGTTCAGTTTTAGCTGCAGGGCATAAATAAAATGTGGACAAACCAACTAGAAAGCACATAAAACAAGAATAATCATAAATAGCTCAGCGGATCTGAAGGAAGTAAAAATGAAGCCAAATCAAACTCATTCTTCTCTGAAAGGCAGGAGTTAATTTGCTGTGCAAAAGCTTGAACCTTCATGTAACTCTCATACAGATCTTTTATATGAAATCCAAGCAATGGAATATAAAATTAACTTAAGTATTTTATCCTTTTCCCAGTTAAAATAAGAGATTTTGGTCACAAGTAAGTTTTTGTGATGACATTATTGATTGCATTTGAATTTGGTTTTTAAAATGCAGAAACCAACGTCAGTGTCAGAGTGAAGCTTTTCAAAATGTGACCTTTTGTTTCCTGCTCGGATCCAGCTGCCCGAAGGAGAGCGGGTACCACAAACCAAACAAGAAGTCTACTCCGGATCAGAGGGAAAATGGAAGATTTTAGTTTTACTGAAACAAATCCTGTTACAATTGTTTTATTTATTTAATCATTTATTTTTACATAATTAAATAAATGACCATTGTAATTGTGTTGACTGTCTTTTTAAATTAGCAACTAACAAACCATAAGCTTTAAAGCATCTCTTGTTAAAATGTGCTTCTAAATAAGCTCAATCTTAAATTAAATGACTTTTTGTTCCATATTTTCCAAACAGAGCACTTTGCTTTCAGACTGGAGGTTTACTGGTTGTTCCTAGAGTTTCTAAAAGCAACAACTTTTAGAAACCATAGGAAGCCTGATAACTAACAGGTCTGATGCAGGGCTTTAAGTCCTCAGGCTGTTTTTGTGTTGAACCAACTTCCAGTTTCTGCCTGTGAGGTGGACACTGTCTACTTTTAAGACTTTCTTTTTTTTATAATCCTATAGCTAGGGTTGGCATGTGTTTTCAGAGCTATCCCTTAGTTCTGCTGCAGGCTTAGGCTGCTAAGGGATAAACTAACTACATCTCCTTATGATGCTGTTTTTACTTGCTCTACTCTGTTTATACATGAAATCATTGCTGCTGTTTTCTGCACGAAGGTCAAAGTATTTTTGAAGATTTCATTTTTAGAAAAACTGACTACAAAGTGTACCACTGACTTAATTTCTAAGTAAAACAGATGCAGTGTAACAGATACAGCTGTTCTTATGCATTTGTGCTTTTTTTTAGTTAAAAGCCTTGTCATTGATTTTGTTAGTTTCAACACTTCTAGATGTTCTTTATAGTCTATGCTTAAAACAAACGCTGACATTTGTTTTAGTATTAAGTTTAAAACAAAAAAAAGGCAAACTCTAATCTGTGATGTAAACTAAAGTCTGTTCCTATCGTACATCTGTAGACAATAACCTTTGTCAGCTCTAAAATAAAGATTTCATGGTTGTAAACATACTTGCTAAGATATTATCTAGTAACCAAAACAACTTTTACTTTTAAAGACGAATGTGTCAGTAGAGTAGCTTCTGCAGGTGGGGATTATTCTGAGAAGGCAGCAAGACAGACAGGATTTATAGGATTATAATATTGTTCTGGTGCTTTACTCGAGGAAGATGGGCAGATATCCATGTGAACCAACTGAATAATGAAATGCATTTATGCAAAAGCCTACCATGTAAGCTTGCATTAATAACTGCAGAGAAAAATGCACACCATTAACATAAACCCTGGACTGCAGCCAGTAATCACTAGCCAAACCCGTGAGCAATGCTCAGCCCTCTGACTGTGGGCAAAGGAGAATTTATTCCTATGAATTCCAAAAATACCACGGACAAGTTTCCGTCCAGGAGGATATGTGGCATGGTGAGCCCTTAATGCTCACATAAGGACAATAAGCCCAGCAAACATGAATGACATGAGGTGGATTCTGTCACAGTAAATCCAGCTACATAGAGACAAGGATATAAAAAGCAGGACAGTGACAAATTCACTGGTGTTTTTTGGGGTGGGTTCTGGCAATGTGATAAAGAATTTTGTGCCTGTGCGACTGTGGATGTGTGTTGTTGTATGAGTAAATATGTGTCTTTGCTGGCGGAGCACACGGAGGAGCAGCTTTGCGAGACAAGCTCGAGCAGTTGCCTTCACAGCAGTGGTGAGATTGGGAGGGAGTGATTTTTGAGCCAGTGTGACTGATGGCGTCTGTTAGCAGCGGCCGCCGCAGAGAGGATGTCTTGTTGAAGCGGCGGGAGGAAGCCGAGGCTTCCGGAGCAGAGTCTGCTGAAATGACAGGACAAGCAGGGCCAGTGTTTCCATTCACAGTCCTCTCAACCCTCTGACACTTTGCTCTCTTCCACCTCTCACTTATTATGACACCCCTTAACACTCAGTGCACTCCATGTCTGCCTCCTTATAGCACCTCCTTAACATGCTGCCTCTCCAGCAAACAGACGACCATCCTCAGGGTCCAGTGCTGCTAACAAATATCTGCTCTCTGCAGAAACGGTTCATACAGGAGCAATTTATCTTTTATTTTTTCATTAACACGCAAACAGGTTGTTTTGCATTCTGTTTTGTAATTACCTTTCAGGTAAAACACTGTAATTTACAAATTAACTGCTGGGTTGTAGAACTACAAATCTACAAATGTATTGTAAGAAATACAAATCAAGCATTCTTTGAAGGAATGCATGATACTCACTGCCTTTCATAGCAACACTTGAAACTAAACTCGGCTTGTGTTGTAAATGACGGAGCTTGTTTGGTCAAATCCCGAAAATAACTTTGTGCACAACCTCATACATTGTTACACGAGTTGTGAATTACTTGCAGCACATCGAATTTTAGCCCCATGTCTCTAAAGCTGACTGAGTTATAGACATTTTTGTGTTGGCTAATGTCGGTCAACTGTTGTAGCCTTCTAGAATGTGGTTGACTCCAGAAGTCAATCAGTTGTAGATGCAGAGAGAAGTCAGAGTCAGAGTCTTTATTGTCATTTGCACCACATGTGGTACATGTGATGAAATGAAATTATGTACACAGGGTCCCAGTTACATCCAACAATAAAATGCAAAAGAAAACATTACTAAGATCTAAGATGTGAACTAAGAAAAACACCAACTAAAAATACACTAAGCACTAATATCATAGAATAGCATTACTCCAAACAGCAGCACGAACATGAGTTTGTATGAGCAGATGAACACAGCAGCCTGGAATATCTTACAAAAAGATATGAAGCTCTCAACCTTGACCTCTCTAAATGGCTTTAAGAATCTTTTGCACTCCTGGCAGGAACCATTGCAGACATGTTCCTGTTTTTAGTTTTCTACATTCGCCTTATAATCTATCTGTTTTGCTACTTTGACATAATTTTTTAACTTGTTAAATAAATCTGTATGCCTCTCTTATGATTGTCTGTTGCTGTTGTCATCATTCTTTTTTTAAACCAGGTCTCTCTTGTAAATGAGTCCTCGGGGCTCAATGGGATTAACCTGCCTAAATAAAGGTTGAATGAATGTTATCGGGCTTCTAACCTCTGAGCCTAGACACGATGGAAAGTAATGTTTTTCACCATCTCACTCGGGAGTTTCAGCTGATGTTGGATAAACTCATGGATCAAAACTTCGGGATCTTCCTCTGCTCGTTCTGGGATCCCTAAGAAGACAAGATTGTCTTGCATGCTCCGAGCTTGTAGGTCCAAGATGGACTCTATGATTTTTCTGTTTTCCCCGGACATCTGCGTCATCGTCTCGGTGAGTCCTTTGACATTTCCCCTCAGAGTTTGGTTCTCAGCAGCAAGCAACGCCACCTGAGCTTGGCTGAACTCCAGAGACTCCCTCAGTGCTTGAAATTCTTTTTGGAGAACCTCCACCAGGGCCAAACGGGATTCTCTGGTTAGCTTCTTATCAATAGCTTCCAGGACATCCGTGAAGTTTTTCTCAGGAGATGTGGACGTGCTGGTTGAGCTCTCTGAACGTGTGCATTTAGATGTTGGTGTGGCCGTGGATGCAGTGTTTTTCTGTGGTTTACCCAGCACGATGCTGTCAAAACACTCATCCACGTAACTCTCCAGACTGTCCAAGGTCTCCTCGTCCAGTTTGTTTTATTGAACAACAGGCAGAGGTTAATATTAACAATATTTTTTTATGTTTGATTTAATATATTGGCTTGTTCTACCTGAGTTGAATCGTATTTGTTTGGTTTACCTGCATCCTGCCATGTAACTTACGCATCACAGCTCTCACGTGATCTCAGCCGCTCATCACCAGGTCACATCAGAGTCCTGCTGAGGGTGGATTCACTACTCAAGGAGACACTTTCCTTTCTGCATTTCAAGGGATGATATTTGCTGTGATGCTGACGAAAATAAGTGGCCAGACAGACAGGAACGTCTGGATGTGCAAGAATGATTTACAGTACTGTGCGTGTTGTATGGTCCAATTCAGTTCCAATATGGACTGCATTGTTGTTTACAGCTGCTGAAGATTCTTAGTCATCCTTATTCTTAGTCAAGGTAAATTCAGAAAAGTTCATGACAAAAACAATTGGACTTTGAGAATTTTTACAAAACCTTATAATACAGCTTTAGGACTGATACCCAACCAGTTTCACACATATCCATGTTACCAGATTGGTCGGTCTATGATTTAGATTAACAACAACAACAAAAAAAAAAAGTAACAAACTCCTACTGTGAGGTGTGATAGGTCAATCTGAACATGAATGTATGTATCTTATCTCATCTTTATAACTCAAACCCCCACACTTCCCATTCTCTGATTTAAGGAACTTTCTTGGAGGAGAAGCAAAATGTCTTCTGTTACAATTGAGTCCAGTAGTTTTTGTCTAAACTACATTTTAAATAAATTCAAAAGGCGTTCAATGTAATAAGAACTGGACTTTGTTTTTAACAAGACTACTCACTTGCATCAATTTAAGTAACTACTTCTATTGAATTATTTGTTATCTAACTGTTGCACTCCTACAATATCCTAATAAAGAGTTTTTGAATGTTGTCTTACACATCCCCTCAGGGGAGAGCGCGAACGCAGTCCCCCACTACCATAAATTTTGCAGTCAAGATTCCCACATTTGGGGAATTTGCAAGGATATCAGCTTTGTCGAAGTGCAATGACAAAGCCTCACCCTGGGTGAACCACCTTCATGATCATGGTATCTCCCCTGCCAGGTAAGTATGACTTGCATACATCACTCACAGGAATGTGTTTTAGGCTCCTATCCTTCTGAATGACGGCACTCATAGAATAGAAGACAACACCGGAGCTCAAACTCGTCATATTTTTTGTTTCCAAATAAATAGTTCACACAAAGGTTGACAAAGAATGTCAAATTTTAATTCCTTTAGTTTAAGACACATCCGTAATTTGGCACAATGCAATGCGGCATCGATGCGCAACAAGCTATCCTAAAATCTCACAACCTTCATAAAGTAATTCACCTAAAGTGGACCTACATCACAACAGAGCTCAGATTAGATCAATCCAGACTGTGAGACCTACAGCCGAGATTTAGAGAAATTAATAAAAACTCAACTCAGAAGGGACTTTTTTCAGCTTGCAATGACATCACTTCCTGTCTTCTCTCAGACTGCGAGTAGGCTCTCGCTGCAGCATGTAGAACGGGGCGGGGACTGACCATTGTCAGTCGCAGATCCTTATTTGGAAGTGGTAGTGTTGCACTCCCGAATGGACGGGGGCGCTATTTTCATAATCAGTCCTGTAAATACGTGAACCCTGACCGTCATGCTAACCCGTGTTCGCCCCCATCGGGCCCGATGAGTGGCGTGTGGGGGACAGGCCTCAGGCTAAGGATGGGACGGAGGAGACGGCCCAGGCGTCCGCCGTGGCAGAGGAGATCAGCCCGCACGGCTCCCCGGGTTCGCTGATAGCCAGCACTGAGGTGGACGAGGAACGCCAGAGCACCTGTTCTTCACCCCTTCCGCCGCCGATCACCTCCACAAGGGCGCTCCCTGCGCTCACGGCTCTACGACAGGCGCTGCCCGCCATTATCTTCCAGGTGGCGGCATTGAATGGGCTTACGACGGTCCAGCCTGCAACGCCGAAGCCCAGCATCCTGACCGGGAGGTTTGAAGCGTCCTCGACTTACCTCCCTGACCCGGTTTGACCTCGTTTCCCAGCTGTGGCGTCACTCTGGGACGAGGCCGAGACCGAACCCGCCAGGTTGAAGGCCCCCGTTACCATCTACGCTCTACTGACGAGGGTTGAAGGGTTTACTGATAGGGGCTTCCCTTCAGTTCCCTCCCTCGAGCCTAGCCTGTCGGAGGTGTTTGGAGCCAAGCTGGCCAAAGGGGACCGCAGACCCGTGCCACCGGGCCGTCACGACCAGACCACCTTGACTCTGACCAACCGCGCGCACCAGTGCGTGGCGCAGGCCGGGCGGCGGGAAACAACGTGGCGTTGCTGGCTTATCATCTCTCAAAGGGAATCGAGGCTTCGGAGTTGTCCGACGAGGTCAAGGACTCGCTTGGGATGTGCACGGACGTTATTCTGAATCTCTGCGCCACATCCACTGTCTGCCTGTTGCGTTCAGCGAGTTGGATCACCATGGCGCAACGTGCGGTCTGGCTTCGTCATGCTCCGTCTCTGCCTGAGCAGACACAAAGAGACCTGCTGGAGGGGCCCATCTCGTCTGAGGCCTTGTTCGGGACGAACCTGACTCGAACCATCGAGAGATCCAGACAAAGGGATGAGATCGTGGAATCGGTGAGGGGTCTCATGGCTCCCCCTCCCCCCATCCGGCGCACTGAAGATTGGCGGGACTGCCGACACCAGCGGCAGCGGCACCGCCGCTCGACGGACTCGGCTGCGGGCCCCAGCTTCGCTCCACCAACCCAACCATCGCCCCAATTCAGCGGTGTTTGGCGGGATCGTCAACCCGGGGCCTCTCACGGGACACCGAAAACTTGTCCACGCCAGCATAGGAGAGATCAGAAAGGCCCCCCCGTAAGCGTCAGTTTAAAAAATGACTGGCGGCGGGGGGCGCGTGTGATTTTTCTGTTTTGAGTAAAATAAATCACCTTTATTGCTCTAAAAATGTGTTTGATGCTTCGACTGTGGCTGTTGGAACGCAAAAACCGACTGTTTCTCTTTCACACGTGCCTTCCACAATGGGTAAGCTAACTTCGGCTAATCGTTCGTTAGCATGTAGCATTAGCACAGAACCGCACTACGTTACACCCGTCACGCACATAAGTGACGGGGCAAAACCTCAAACCGCAAAAGCTAGTAGTTGCCGCCCCCTCGTGGTGAAGACGCTGATAGCTCGGGGTGCTGACGGGCCCCCGCCCAAGCGGCACGTTCCAGCCGGCGGACCAAGCGCTCCTTCGACTGGTGAGTCCGATGCAGCTGCTAGCAAGCTAACAGAAAACAATGTTGGTGTCGTCCAACCCTTTCGGGGCTGGTCTCCCGTGGGTTACCAAGGTAACGGAGGTAGAGGCCGCCCAATGGCTGACGTTGATGACGCGTTCTCAACGTCTCGAGCACGCTCACCTGCTGTCAGAGAGACATGCGCAATGGCGGCGGAGGTGTTCGCTGGATCAGTGGATGGATGCGCTAATTCAAAAAGGGTATGCGCTTCAGTTTTCACACAAACCACCTCCTTTCAGAGGGATTCTGGAAACGGTGTTAAAGAATGCAGCTCAAATGTCCTCCCTTCAGCTGGAAATTCAAGAACTGTTAGTGAAGGGAGTGGTCTCGGTAGTTCTGGTCGAGAAAAAACACAGGTTTTTACTCCCGCTATTTTGTTGTCCCGAAGAAGTCAGGGGGTTTGAGACCAATCTTAGACTTAGCTGTGTTCAACAAGTCGATTGTAGAGAGGCAGTTTCATATGTTGACTATAAAACAGCTGCTAAAAAAACGTACAAACGAGCGACTGGTTTACGACTCTCGATCTGAAAGACGCATACTGGCACGTCCAGATCAGGGCGAAATACAGGAAATTTCTGCGATTCTCATTCCAAGGGACCCAATTCCAGTACAACAGGCTCCCGTTCGGCTACTCGCTGGCCCCCAGGATGTTCTCGAAGAGTGTGGAAAGAGCTTTGCGTCCTTTACGCACAGCGGGAATGAGAATCATGTTTTATTTAGACGACCTGCTGTTGTTGAGCAGGTCCAGAGAGGAGGCGACGATCCAGACCAGGATCCTTACAGAACACCTGATCGACTTAGGGTTTTCTGTGAATTGGGCAAAAGTGCCCCCCTACCCTCCCAGAACATCGTTTACCTGGGAGTGCAGCTGGACTCGCGTTCAATGAGGGCTCGCTTGTCGCAACAGCGGATGCACGACCTGGCAACCCAGCTCAGCCGTGTAAGATCAGGGACAGTGGTTACCGCGGCAACAATGATGCGTCTCCTCGGAATGATGGCTTCCGGTCATGTGGTTGTGAGGCTGGGGCTACTACACATGAGGGCACTGCAGCGCTGGTTCTCCAAGCTGCATATGGTAAATGGTAATGGTAAATGGAGCTTACTTATATAGCACTTTCCAGCCCCCTGTGAGGGGCCCCAAAGTGCTTCACAGTACCAGCCATCCACCCATTCACACACACATTCATGCACCGGTAGCGGTAGGCTGCCATACAAGGCGCCAGCCAGTCCCACCGGGAGCAACTCGGAGTTAAGTGTCTTGCCCAGAGACACAACGAGGTATGCAGTGACCAGGGATCGAGCCCGGGACCTTCCGGTCCTGAGCCAGCTGCCCTGCCTCTACACCATCTCAGCCCCTCGCATATAGACCCAATTCGCCAGAAAAGACGGAGGATACGTGTTCCCCCCTCCGTGGGACACGACCTCCGCTACTGGGCGGACTCACAAACGATATCAGAGGGTGTCTCCATGATCACACCTACATCTCACGTGTCGGTGTTCACGGACGCCTCTCTGACAGGATGGCGGGGGCACGTGCCTGTCTCAAACAGTCGGGGCAAGCTGGCCTGCTCAAACTCATTTACATATAAATGTGTTGGAGTTGAAGACAGTTCTCTTGGTGATGCAACACTTTGCTCCTCTCTTGCAGGGTCAACATGTGTTGGTCCATACGGACAACAAGGTGGCTGCTGCGTACATCAACCGCCAGGGAGGTGTATGCTCGACTCAGCTCCTACAGGTGGCCAAACAATTACTGTTATGGTCCCACCAGCACCTCCTCTCGGTGAGAGCAGTTTACATACCAGGTGTACTGAATAGGGGTGCAGACATTATGTCCAGGGCGGTCCCCGCCAGGGGGACTGGGCCCTACACCCTGCATTGATCAGCCAGGTGTGGACCAGATTTGGCCGCACAGAGGTGGACCTGTTTGCTTCCCGAGAGAACACTCAGTGCAACCTGTGGTTCTCTCTGAGCTCTCGGGACAACCCTCCGCTGGGGGTGGATGCTTTTGCACAAAGCTCCTGGCCAAAGACTCTGTTGTACGCGTTTCCTCCAGTTCCTCTTATTCCTCGCATCCTGGACTGTGTTCGGACAGAGAAGATGTTGCTCATCCTCATAGCTCTGAAGCGCATGAGCGCTCCGTGGTTTCCGGACCTGCAGAAGCTATTAACAGAACAGCCCATGCAGCTTATGTGGAGGAAAGACACTTCTTCAAGCAGGTCGTGCGATCACAGGCTTCCCAGAGATAGGCCAACCCCTCTGGGCTTGGAAGCTGAACGGAGTCGCTTGATGGGGCTTGGCCTCCCTCCAGCGGTGGTCCAGACCATCCAGGATGCACAAGCTGGTTCCACGACAGCCGTTTATGCATCGAAGTGGGCAGTCTTTCAGGGATGGTGCACTGAAAGAGCCCTCGATGCTACGTCATGTGGGATTAGTAGTGTTTTCTCGTATCTGCAGTTACTCATGGACAGAAATTTGTCCCTCAGCACCATTAAGGTCTACGCTGCAGCTATTTCCTCTTGTCATGAGGGTATAGGCGAGAGGTCCCCGTTTAATCACCCACTACTGAAACGCTTTTTGAAGGGTGTACGCCATCACAGACCTGTGACACGCCCCCTTGCACCTCAGTGGGACCTGACCTTGGTTCTGAAGGCTTTGCATAAGGCTCCCTTCGAACCTTTGTCCTCAGTGTCCATGAGATTTCTGTCTCTTAAGACTTCATTGCTGCTGGCACTGACGTCTGCCAAAAGAGTGAGTGATCTGTGTGCTCTGTTGCCCCATCTTGTTTGAAAATTCAACCAGATGGGAGTTCCGCCATTTTGAGGCCTAACCCTGTTTTTATGCCCCAAAAAATAAACAGTTCTTTTCAGTCAAGAATTATTATGCTAAATGGGTTCAGTTTGCCTCCTCATGCTTCAGAAGAGGAGGCCTCACTCCATTTGTTGTGCCCTGTCCGTGCTCTGACATGTTATGTTAAACGCACGGCTGCTTCACGTCAGACTCCTCACTTGTTTGTTCATTTCAGAGAGGCCTCAGCTGGCCAAGCGTTGTCCCCACAATGTTTGTCTCACTGGCTGTGTGAAGCAATTTCTGAAGCCTACAGAGTCTCTGGGTCCGAGCCACCTCAGATACTACGGGCACATTCTACACGAGCGATGGCGTCATCAGCGGCACTTCATGCGGGGATGACTGTAAGTGATATTTGCTCAGCTGCTGCGTGGGCATCACCTTGCTCGTTTATTCGCTTCTATTTGCGTGATAT
>JAVCKU010000042.1:3759065-3769921 GCA_032273985.1 Hypsolebias coamazonicus | reverse complement strand
AAATGAATTCAGCTCATTGAGCATCCTTTACATCTTTAGCTCTGTTTACAACCTTTTACTGCTCCTTTCACATTTTGTTCTGCTTCAGCTTCTTTCAGCTGCCTTGTGCAAATTTAAACTTTTTTCAGCTACTTTCAGATAATTTTAGCCATTTTTTCAGCTGTTTTGTGCTCCTTTCAGATTATTTCTGCAAAGTTCAGCTTTTCCTGATATATCAGCTACTATTTAGCAGGTTTTAAGCTAACTTGAGCCTTTTCATCTAATTCCACATTTTTTGCACACATTTATTTATTTAGTCATTTATTCGTTTTATAATAATAAAATACACATCAATTAATATGATAATATGATTAATATTAATATTAATTCATTTCAACTTTTTCTGCCTAATTCAGCAAAATGGTGCTCTCTACAGTTTCTTTTGGTAATTTTAAGCTTATTACTGCCTTTTTAGCTTATTTTCAGCTGTTTTTTTTTTTTTTTTTAATTTCAGCTTTTATTATTTTACACTTTTTTGTGCAAATTCCTGCTTCTTTCAGCCTAATTTGGCAAATATGTTTTCTTTCTACTTCTGCTAATGTAAGTTTGTTCTACCTTTTCAGCTATACCTGTTAGCATTTTTTAGCTAATTTCAGCTCTTTTCAGATAAATTCAAGGATTTTGTGGTAATTTTTGCTAATTTAAGCTTGTTATGCTCCTTCAATTTATTTATGTTACTTTCAGCCTTTTTTTTCTTCTATTTAAGTTACTATTTTTCTGTTTTATGCTAATTTTATATTTTTTCAGCTATTTCCACCTTTTTTGGGGTGGGGGTGGGGGAGTCGTCTCAGCTCTTTCTGCTTACATTTGGTAGTTTAAGCTTCTTTTTGCTTTTTAAGCTACTTTACAGCTACTTTTTGCTAATTTAAGCAGTTTTTAGCAAGTTTCCCAATTTTTTATGCTCATTTCTGCTTATTTAAACCTTGTTCAGCAAATATGTTCTTTCAGCTTTCTTCTACTAACTTATGCTTGTTGTTTCATTTCAGTTACATTTCAGCATGTTTTATAAATCTAATTTCTGCTGTTTTTCAGTAATTTCTTCTGCAATAAGCATTCACACTGCATTTTTGCAGGAAATGCAATTTCTCTAGTTAGAATTTTTACACACAAAACAAACTGTTTACAGTTCCTATTGTTGCTGTAATTTAAACAAAGCACCTGACCAGCAGAGATGCACCGAACTGATCTTTTTCTCACGCCCGACGTCTTATTTACATGATGAAGGCTCTTTTTAACACATCAACTCGCAGCCTAATGAGCAAGAGTCCAGAAGACAGTTCAGCGCAGCGTGCAGAAGTATGAGTCCTTCAAAAGTCCATTCAGTTTCGTGCCAGCGCTCCTCCGTGACAAGTGCCATCCATTTGGGAAAGTTGAGCCATGCCAAGTAATCCCCTCGTCTCAGAAACAACAACTCTCAATTACCAGCCAATAAAAAATTAGAATATTAAAAGCTCCTGAGGACAAAGTGGTGGATGAAGCTGACAAAGGCTGAGGTGTGTGACCTGGTGAGAAGTCTGCAGATGTAGTACCGGCCATCTTTGAGCTCCAGTCTTCTTGGTCTCTTCTCACTTAATCCCACTTTATCCACAGGAGACGGGCTGTCAGATCTGGGAAAGAGGACCGAGGGAGCAACGAGAAACAAAAGCAGGGCATAAGTTTTAATACATTTTAATCACTGTTTAACAAGTCTCAAGTCCGGGCTTAGAGTGGCGAAACAACAACCCACAAAAAGCTCCAAGAGCTTCCAGAGCCAATTCCCACCGAATTAGTTAAAGACAAAGAAGGCAGTAAGAGCATATGGTTTACCAAACTCATTTTAATTTAAGACCAAATGCTTCAGAGAGGCACCCCTGAACACAGAAAACTGTTCAACACTATTTGTTTCATAAGATTATTGTAAATAACAGCAATTATATCGTCTATAAACTAAAAAACGGATTAAAATTCCATTTTTTTTAATGAAAAAGCTTCTTGCATTTAAAGTCATAGGACTACTAGTTTGGTCATTCCATCCAGACAGAATGAAACTATATGATAAATACGAGGCATGGAGGAGTTATTTACTCTCTTTTACATTTTCCAAAAAAGGGCAGCTGTAAACCAAAAGTTTCCTTTTAAACTGCTCATAAATGATCAATCTGTTGAGAGCGATATTTTTCGTCGACGGGATCAAGGAAGACTTTGTTACTTAAAACAACCCAAACTACCGATAAGTCAGATTTCCAGAAGTCATTTTGCATTTAAAAAGCCTAGAAATCAAGCTTTCTTACTTTATTGTGTGAGTTTTGAGCAGTTTTATTTTACTTTTCCACAGGTGCTAGCCTTAAAAAGTGTTAAAATCATCACAAATTGTCCAAAGTTTAAAAAAAAAAAAATGAAACAAATGATTTGTTACCCAGAAAAATTCAATGCATTCTGTTTGATGATGATATCACTTCATATGTTTATTCCCGGTTCCAGTTACATGTTCAATAGACTATTTCTTCTGATTTGAACCTTACACCTTAAAATCTTTATTTTGTTATTGCACTTGAAAAACAATATTCTTCTTTCGGCTTTTATCTCGTCAGGTGTCTCCACAGTGAGTCATCCTCCATCTCACTCTGTCCTAAATCCTACTACCTCCATGTCCTCTCTAACCATCCATATATCTCCTCCTTGTCTTTTTTCCTGACAGCTGCACATCCTTCTACCAATATACCCACTGTCCCTCCTTTGGACATGTCCAAACCATCTCAGTCTGGCATATAACTCAGTTGTTCAACATGTGCTGTACCTCTGATGATCTCGTTCCTAAACTTATCCATCCTTGTCACTCCTAGGAGAACTTCAGCATCTTCATTTCTGCTGCTTCCAGTTCTTTCTCCTGTCTTTTTGTCAGTGCCACTGTCTCCAGACCATACAACATAGCTGGTCTGTCTTGTAAAATTTTCCTTTGACCTTTGCTGACACCTTTTTGTCACAAATCACTCCTGAAACTTTTCTCCATCCTGCCTGGACTGTATTTTTCACCTATTTAACACACTCCCCATGGTCAAAACAATCAGATAAACCAGTCAAATCAGTTAATTCAGTTAATTTAGTTTTCAGTAAAACTCATTTCAGTCAGTGTAATCAGCACAGAGTCTGTAAAAATAAGGAAAAACTTAGAACAAAACATAATGTTTTGTATTTTACAGCTCCTGAATTTGACAAATGAATTTATTGGGAACTTGAGTACACACTTTTATTCCACCTCATGTACCACATGTGATGCAAATGATAATAAAGAACCTTGGATATTCTTTGTATGAAATATGATTGTTGTAGATCAGGGGTCTGCAACCTTTACGATCAAAATAGCCATTTCTGCCCTTTTGCTCACTAAATTAAATGTGTCCGGAGCCACAATACCTGCTACAACTGGGACCCTCAACTGGTGGCCCATGGACCACTTTAAGTTTGTTGGAGAGTGCTTTTCTGGGTGATTTTATAAAACTAAAAATATCTAATGATTTTTAACATTTATTGATATTTTTACATTCTAAGACAAAATAAGTCGAAATTCATGTAAAAAAAAGAAAAAAATAATGTAGTTTTTGCCCAGTTTCTAAAAACTAAAACATAAACTATGCATTCTTATGTGATTTGTTTTGTAATTGTAGAAAAATTACGTATTCTACTTTGAAGAAATAAAGCAAAAAAATGAAAATGAGTAGGTTTTACCCCCTGTAATGTTTCTAGTATTCATAAATTACAGGAAAACTGCTAAATCTAGCCCTTTTAGTTGTTGTTATGACAACCAATAAAATTCAGTTTTATGTCAGTTTTGGTCTGAGCTTGAAAGAGCCGCTGCAGAGGGACCAAAGAGCCGCATGTGGCTCCAGAGCCACATGTTGCAGACCCCTGTTGTAGATGATATTGTGATCTGTGGTGAAAACAAGGAACAGATGGAAGGGAACTTGGAGCAATGGAGGCAGGATGGAGTGGATGGAGAAAAGTTTCAGGAGTGATTTGCAACTAAAAGGTGTCAGCAAAGGTCAAAGGAAAAGTTTACAAGACTGGTGAGACCGGCCATGTTGTATGGTCTGGAGACAGAGACATTAACAAAAAGACAGGAGGAAGAACTGGAAGTGGAGAAATGAAGATGCTGAGGTTCTCGTTAGGAGTGAAAAGAATGGATAAGATTAGGAATGAGATAATCAGACAATACATGTTGAACAACTGGGAGATAAAGTTAGAGAGGCCAGACTGAGATGGTCTGGACATGTCCAGAGGAGGGACAGTGTGTATATTGGTAGAATAATGTTAGAAAAGCAGCTGCCAGGAAAAAGACAAAGATGAGGTATATGGATGCAGTTAGAGAGGACATGGAGGTAGTTGGAGTGAAAACAGAGGGTGCAAAGGACAGAATAACATGGGGGAGGATGGCTTGCTGTGGCGACCCCTGAAGAGGGAAAAGCTGAAAGAAGAAGAAGAAAAGTAAATTCCACTTTTTTCACCTCTTAGATTGCAGGATACCTATTTAAAAATTACTTTTGGATATAAAGGAACATAACAAATACCACATCCCCAATTATAAAACCACTGTGACATTGTAGAAAAAGTAAATAAATATAGAATGCAAGGATTTAAAAGTCTATCTGTTCAGCAGTATTGGGTCTTTGCTGGTTGTTTGCTTGATGGGAGGACATGTTGTCATAAAACATGTATATGCTTTTCTGTAACAAAGATGCTTTTCCTGATAAGATGTCCATGCCATAGATGCTAATACATGCCCATACCATCAGAGAAGTAGCAATTTGGCTTTTTATTTATTTACAGTATTTTTTTGGTGCTGGTAATTAATTCTTCTTCTCCTCTTTAGTCAGGCTGGTGAAACCTTGCCCACCTTTACATTTGAGAAATCCAACCTTTTTTAAAACATTTTATACCTGGTCTTCTGGTCTGTTGATAATTTACAAAATAGTTGCAAATTGCTCCCCTAGCTGTTTAATTGAACAATCTATTTTCTTCGTGTAACCTCTGACTTAGTAAATAATATAAGATAACTTAGAAGTTATAGGCCAGCTTCTAGGTTCGGCCGGGGTACATGAAAAATTAAGGTTAGATTAAATAAATGAATTGACTGTAGATGGGAATGAGCAAAGACAATTATTGTTTAGTAGAATAAGAAAATAAAATAGTATAATTCTCAACAATACAGTTCACCAAAACTATAATAACAGCAAGCTGGCATAATAATAATAATAAAAAAGCTTCAGTCCAATTGAGCTCAGAATTTCCAGTTTGTCCTTATAGTCGACAGTCAAGTCAAAACATGCTCTTAAGTTCAGTTCTTGTCTTTTCCGTTTAGTGGTCGTGTTGTTACCACATAAATATTCACATCTGGAGAGAAGAATGAGGTTCTTCACTGGATGTTCAGTTCTTCTCTGGGCACAGGCTCGTCGTCTCCGTCCAGAGAGAAACCAGTAATCTGATCCAGCTTCTTAATCAGCCAAAGAAATCTAGCCAAGACGAGGTTTTCAATACGGACATTGCAATGAACGGCCTCACGGTTTCTCTACCACGTGCTCTCATCGACTTAACAGAGATATTCCAAATGAGCTTCTGAAAGGTGCATTTACTTGTTTTAAAATGCTTTTCTGCATTGAAACTCACCAAGTCGACTCAAGGTTTAACACAGCGTGTCTATGACCGATCTCTTTTCATCCCAGCATGAGCAGAGTGAACTCAGCATCATAAGTTAGAAAGATGGACCACACCTCCCGTTCAACCGGAAGTAAAGCTAGAAAGAGAGGATTACACTTCCTCTTTCCAAAATAAAAGTTTCGCTTATTATTTAAATAAAAGAGTGCGACTGCTTTGATGGATGTTTTCTCTTCTGAGTTACATCTGCCCCTTGAACATTTTTTTTTAAAATTCAGAATCACCATACGTTAATAAAAATCGTAAAACCTTTCAGATTCAACATTTTATATGATTATATGTTCTATTGTGAATAAAATATGGCATTATGAAACTTGCAAATTGTTGCTTTTTCTTTTTCATTCCATTTTACACTATGTTCCAAGTTGCAGATCAGCTGTTAAACAAGTTTTTAAAAAATGTATCTACAGTATTTAAATACATTATGAACAAATCAACCACTCGGAAAAGAAACAAGTACTTTATAGTTGATTTTTGTTTAAAAAAAAAAAAAAAAATTCAACCCTATCATTTATCCCATCTGCAGAACTTTTCAGAACCAGCAGCTGATGGAGGTAGTGGGGAGTGAGGCGGATAATGAGAGGACGAGATGAGGGCGAAGTGTAGAATTTGCAAAAGCACAAACTAATAGTTGTCAGGTTTCCTGGCAAAATAATATATTATTAGAGTGTGATGATTATTAGCATCAGACTGTGTTACTCTGGAGTCCAGAAACATTTCATCAGCTTCATCAGTTTGGTTTTTGACAAGCAGCATGCTGAGCTAACTCCATCTTTAACGGAAATGAGCTGCCTGATTTTAATAACACTGTTCTGAATAGCCCAACAATGTTTGACTAAAACAGAACTTCCAAGGTGATTCTTTGACTGATGTGCTGCTCGGAAAAATAGTATTTTGTTCATATTTTGGATATACTCCAAAAATAATACGTAGGAGTCATATTTTCAGCTGAGCTCATGTGTTTTGAAGGGCAGCCAAGCTTCTTTTAGTGAAAAGTGTAGATTTGAACTGAAAGGCTGACCTGTTCTTTGACTCTGAGGATGAAAACTAGATGATGAAGAAGAAGAAGACAACATAAAATTGCTCAGATGTTCTAAATGCAAAGTACAAACAAAGAGTAAACCAATACTACACACTCTCAGCTGTACAAAATGTTATGTTTTGATTTGTCTAATGGGATTTTCTGGCTCTATAAACAGCAGTTATTTAGGCTTCAAACAGAACGTGGAAAAATGTATAACTTATGTAAAAAAAAAAAAAAAAAAAGTAAAAATAATAATAAAAAAAAACTATATAAACAAATTCAACTCCAAAAAGGTTGAAGCAATGTATAAAATATATATTAAAAAAAGAACAGAAAAAATATTTTAATGAACTGAAAAATGCAGAAATTGTACCAATCTCTGGAGAAATTGATAATTTCACACAACTGTTATTTAAAAAGATGGGGCGGGGGGCTGTGTTTACTAATGTGAAGTATTCACTCTTCTTCAACAAGTCTGTAAATGCTTAAGAGCACAGGAGTCCAGGTGCTGGAGTGTTTGAAGGGTCAGATTCTGTTCAGATCCAGGATTCAAGCTGTTCAGCAGTTCTGGATGTTATTTTTGATAGCATATTTATTGGACTAAACCTTGCATATATGTACTTTCTGCATTAATAGTACCGATCTAGATGTGTAAGCCACATTTCCCAGAGGCAAAAATGCACCCCCATACAATCAGAGAGGCAGGCTTTTGAAATGTGAGCTGTCAGAATGGTCCCTCTATTCTTTTGTAGGGAGAATATTAATGTTTTTTCAAACAATTTAAAAATTATATTTGTCTGACCACAGAACAGTTTTCCCACTTAGCTTCAGTCCATTTTAAAAGAGCTTTATATTGGAGATGTGATGTCCAGAACAAAATCAGATTTGTTTTTAATGCAGTGGCCCCTGAGAACCTGAAAATTGACTTTCAGTCATATCCTTTTAGCTCGTAGATTTATTTGAGCTCAAATGACAAGATGGGATGAGATATTTAAAGTCTTTACAGCCTTTTGTTGCCATAGTCCCAACTTATTTGAGAAATGTTGCTATTTTTTTCTATTCAAAAATAGAATTTCTTAGTTTCAACATTTGATAGGTTTAAACAGTTTCTGGTGAAAACTAAACAGGGTTAAAAAGGATTGTACACGTGTTTTTAATCTTTCACCTTATTCAATGCTATGTTGAATCCTTCACAGACATTTCACTTTGCGCAACAGCAAATTGCATCAGATGGTTTTTAAATGAAGTCAGATTTAAATTTTAAACAAATGGACGCATGCAGCTGACTGACATGCTGACATTGACAAGCTGGTTCCAACAGTCAAACCCTTTTAACAAGTCTTTAACAATAGCATAATCAAACTAAGGGTGGAATAATAAAGAAACAGTGTAAATGATAAAGATATATGTTTCCAGAAAGAAAAGCGATGAAAAGCATGTCTCCCATCAACATCACAATTTTGTACATGGTGATTGAAGAGATCGAGGCACCCAATTACAGACTCTGTCAAACTGTCAATCAGTGTGAAGTAATTCATAGAAATCAAGCTGCAAACTGTCACAGGGATATTATCAGGTGCTGCGGACGGAGAAAAGATGGTGTTCGAGCACCAATTAGATGAGAAAGATGGGTTGCTAAGGAGAGACATAATCAATGTTGAATTTGAAGAAAATGAAAATACAACCCCCCTTTTCTCCACACTTGGTTGTTTGTATTTAACTCTAAAATCTTGCAGCAAAACTGATTAAAATAACAGCTGTATTCCATTTAGGAATGCACAATTAATCATTAACAGAGTGCGATTGTGAAAGAGCTCTCTTAAAGCCATGTGATGAAACATGTCTGAACATTGCAGTTCTGACTTGCTTTTGAGGAGGCAGAAAAAAAAATCTCAAGAAAACAGGATGATTCCCAAACCTGTCAACAGGAAAACAGAAAAAGTCTTTGGTCAAAGACGATGTCTGTGAAGAGACGGTGTTGAATTATTAACTGAGCTGTCTCCTGGACGGAGGGTACTTTGGAACAGCAGAATACAATCTGCACGTTGAATCCTTCACCCTTGTTTTATTTTTATTATTTTATTGTTGCATCTGCCCTGCTGGTTATCCACAGGTTCAGCACTGGCTTTATTCAGTACTTCTCTTAATGTTTCTTACACACAGACACACACATATGCAGTATACTTGTAGCTCGCCCTACTCTTCCACTTGGACAGTTCCACTTCACTTCATACCCGGGTCTTCTACCAGAGGTCTGGGAGTTTGAGGGTTCAGTTCAGTATCTTAGCTGTTCCTAGGACTGCACTCTTCAGCACAGAGATATCTGATATTGTTCCTGGGATCTGTTGGAGCTGTTCGTACAGTCTGGGGGGTCACAGCACCAAGGGCTCAATGGACCACTGGGACATAAGGCCTTGACTTTTTACAACTTCTGCATTTCCTCTTTATGCCCTTGGTATTTCTCAAGCATCACTTCCTCCTTCTGATTGATGCTACAGTCACTTGGGATTATCACCACTGCTTTCCTCTGTAGCTTGTTGACCACAATGTCTGGTTGGTTAGTTATCACCTGTTTGCCAGTCTGACTCTGGATTCCCTACAGTATGTTTGCCCTCCACCACCACCGCCTTTTGTGGAACTCTTGATATATAAATACATTTTCATGTTTTACCTCTTTCCAATGAGGTAAACTCACTCATTACTGGAATTTTTTCACTCAACCTTTATTTATGCAGGTTAATCACATTGAGCCTCGGGGACTCATTTACAAGAGAGACCTGATTTTTTTTTTTTTTTTTAAATGAGCGATGACAATAGTGGACAAGACAGCATAGGCAATTATAAAAGATGCAACTTATTATTATTTTTTAACAAGTTCAAATAAAATGACAACCAAAAGGATAACCTGACGTTTGTTGGCAATCAAAAGGAAAAGTAGTGAAAAACAGCAAGATTATTCAATAATCTATTAATGATAATAATAGATAATAAAATAAAATGGCAACCAAAAGGACAATCAAAAGGAAAAGTAGCGAAAAACAGTTAGATTAATAAGTAATTTATCATTAACAATAATAATAAATAATAAAAAAGGGCAACCTAAAGGACAATCAAAAGGAAAAGTAGCAAAAAAAAAACAGCTAGATTACTAAAAAATTAATAATAATTAAAAAATTTGTAACCAAAAGGACAGTCAAAAGGAAAAGTAGCAACAAAAAACAGCTAGATTAATAAATAATATATTATTAATAATAATAATAAATAGTAAATAATAAAATAAAATGGCAACCAAAAAGACAATCAAAAGGAAAAGTAGCAAAAAAACAAACAAACAAAAAAAACTGCTAGATTAATAATTAAATAATAAATAATTAATTTGTAAAAGCCTAAATACATCAACAACGGCCTAATGGTTTCTGTTTAGTTTACTTAATGTTTTAAATTTTAGATTCAGTACAGTTTTACTAGTTTTGCAAACTGACTTTAGTCAGTGTGTTTTTGAGCTGGTTCTTTAAGCTTTTTAAAAGACTCTCAAAGAACTCTCATTTTTTGTAAATATTCTCTATTTCTGCTTTCATCTTGAAGTCCACGTGGCAAAAGCTTTTTGTCTATGTAAATTCTGTCAGAAAACTTGTTTGTAATAGTATGAAATTAGGTACCGGATTTTTTGGACTATAAGGCGCACTTCAAATCCTTTAATTTCTCAAAAGTTGACAGCGATCATTATGATCAGGTGTGCCTTCTGTATAAATTCAGGTTGTGTTTACTGACCTCGAACCGATTTTATGTGGTTATTGTGAGTGAGTTGAATAAAGATTGACTTATCTGACTGTTTTTTATTTTTTGTTTTATTATCCACTTAATGCACCTTATAATCCAGTGCGCCTTATAGTCCGAAAAATATGATACACCTTTTTTAATCTTGGATTTTTTTTTTTATGTTTATTGACTAAAACTCTAAGTGCAACTTACTTTGCCCTATTATCTCAAGACATTAAGATACTGTGTTCATGCTGCTTTAATGTTAACCCTTGTGCGTTCTGCTCGTTTACGCGCCGAGGTCGGGGTCCCGCGGACCCCGTTCCGTCGAGCCTAGCCCTTGTGC
>JAVCKU010000042.1:3729005-3740367 GCA_032273985.1 Hypsolebias coamazonicus | reverse complement strand
TTCCAGCCCCCTACGAGGGGCCCCAAAGCGCTTTACAGCACCAGCCATCCACCCATTCATACACACATTCATACACCAGTAGCGGTAAAAACATCAAGATTTACTTGGGTCAAAACACCAAAGTCCATGCTCAATAATCCAGGTATAAAATCCAACAATGTTCAGTCAGTTCATCTGGACGGTTTCTTTTTTTTTTTTTTTTGTGCTGAGACATTTCTCCCTCCATCTGTAAGGTTGGATTTTATATCTGGATAATTGAGCATAGACTTTGGTGTTTTGAACAAGTTTTACACTGTCATTGAGGGAGAGGGTGGGAACCGGAAGACAGGGTGTGTCCCAGAGGCCACTTAGCACCAACATAACTGTTGTTTCCACTTTGGAATAGGCTATTGGGGCGAAGCAGTTTTGTTTGGTGTTTCCTCACACTGATGAAACCTTCTGGATGGAGAGCGAAACGGTCCAGATGACCTGACTGAACATTGTTGGATCAAGGTTTACTTGCATTTCCTGTTCCATTCCAGTCCATAATAAACATTCCTATCAAAAACATTCACTGCTGAAATCCCTCAGCAATAAGGGACATCAGTGAACCGCTTTTTTCGTCAAGTTAGGCCAATTTGAATTCCATAAGCAAACACTAATATTCTCCCTTATCAGATCATACGAATATTTCTCCAAAGCTCTAGGGATCACACTGTACTGAGTTGCTTTTCCTGAAATGGTAGGACGCTTAGAAGGTGCTAATTATTCTTTCCCTGGAGGTGAATAGGCCAGCCATTCTCTACCTTCATTACAGAGCAGATGCAATGATGAACTCATTGTCTCAGAGGCAAGTCATTTAACCTCCTCCCACCCCTGCTTCGTAGTTTGTCACTGCACAGTCATGCCACGATCGTATTAGAGGATAGCCGGAGGGATGAATGTCACATGAAAGTCAATGGACAGAAAGGAATTAAGATGGCAGTTCAAGATGAATTTTCTACAATGGAGTTTGTGATTAGCAGGCATTACAAAGCGCATGACCATTGGGGATATAATCACGAAAATACAGCAAAAGACAATGAAGACAAAGCAAAATAGAGTAGGAAAGGAAAGAAGAGAAAATTGCAGAGGAAACGTTCCAAGATTATAATGACATGCTCTCAGATTATATGGAAATGTTGAGTGAAGGCTGGCAAACGCCAAAAGTTTTTTTTTCTTTTTTTTTTTTAACAATGTGACATCACTTTTTCATTCACAGTCCTTAAGTTTGATGAAGGTGGAGCTAAATAATCAGCTCAAAGGTAAATTAGAACTACAGCACAGGCACAATTGTAGCCCTGTTCCTCGGAGTGAGATACACTAAGCAGAAAAGTTGAAAAGATTTATAACATCAAAATAATAATTAAAAAAATATTACAGCTGTCTTTATTTCTTTGAAATAATAATAATTGGATAGATGACCTGAAATGTACACTAGTTTTACTTAGCTATACCAAAGGTTCCTGTTTAGATGAAGTGCAGAATTTGACTCTGCTGAAGTAGTCGCTTAGGAGTCGACGTAAACAAATGCTCATTTATGCAGGAATCCTCCTACTGGTGTGTGAATATTGTGAGATGGAACAGAGGGATAAGAAAATACAGTTAGCTGCAAAAGTATTCATCCACCTTAGTAATCTTTATGTTTTGCGGCATTTCAGCCTTGAATTTATTTGGATTAAAAGCAATATTTATGTAAAAATACTTTAGAATATTCATCTGTCAATTATCTTTATCGCTTTCTTCCTTTCTGGATTGCATGGGTCACTGGTTTCCAAGTCCAGCTGTCACTGTGGGAGAGGTTCAAGTTGTGTTTATTTGTCATATGCAAGGTTGACACAGGGTTAACAGTACAATGACATGCTTAGGATGAGAAGAACCAATTTGAGTCGCAAAAAAAAAAAAAAAAAAAAATCAAAGAACAAACCAAGACAAGAAAATACAAAAAGCATACAATAAGAGTACACAAAAAAGTATCAAAAAGTAATTAAAATATTTACAGTGTCCTAAAGAGCAAGTAGCTATCGCTGCAGACAAATACGGAAGGCGTATCTGGAGGACCACGTCTGATTGGACAAAATAAATAAATAAATAAATAAAAATAAAAAAATAAAAATAAAGTGTTTGTGTTAACCACAGACATATTATGTCTATGGTGTTAACCGGTTCGACATTAGCGGCGTCTCCATAACTTCTCTTCCTGCCTCTCTTAACACAGAACTTCCAGGTACATTTCAAAATAAGAGCAACAGAAATGGGTAGTGGGAAGGGCTAAATGTTTTTATTTATTTATTTATTTATTTTTAAATACCTAGCCATTTCATTAAAAAAAAAATCTGTTTTGGTTGTTGAATAATGTGGAAATAGTTAAAAATCAATTCATAAAGAGAGAAAAATAAAGTAACCAAAATAATAAAGATATTAAACTGACCTTGGGACAAAGGATGTTTCCTTTAATTTCACATTTTCTTATTCAACCTTTTTAAGAAGTCACACCTGCAGATGAGTGATTGTCAGTGTCTGTAAGGTTTCTGCAACTGGACCAGGTATTTCTGCTTACTGGTTCACTTCCTCAGCTGTCTCACATTTTAATGGTCAATCCTACTCCATGTTTCAGCTCCTTTCATAGATCAGATCTCATAGAAGAGCATTTCTTAAGAGCAAGTTTTGTTTTTTTAGCTTTTGTTTTGGGCCATTATCTCATCACAGGACTCATGTTCTTTAATTGAGACCAGAAGTTTTGACAAATGGAGCAGGTTTCACTTCAGATGCTTCATATTTCATTGTACCCAGACCACATCAACTTGTGTCAGGTGCAGCCTACAACCCAAGAACAAAAGAGAATCTTCTTGTGTTTGACAGCAGATATAATGCTGCTTCTTACAAACCTTCAATTTTAAAAAGACCTGACGTAACTTACCTAAAGAGCCAGTCAGTGTTTGTCATCTAGAAACACCTACCGGTATTCTTTAGAATCACCCACTTTCAGTCCACAGAGAACCCCTTCTGGAGTGTGTGCAGCACGGCCATGACTTGAAAGTAGTCCGCATGCGCCCTCTGCTGGATACATTGTACAATTACACCATTTGCACGTAAGGACACGGCTGGTTCCCAGCATTTTTGGGGTTAAAATTAGTGTATATCTGCGCATAATGAGCCGATGATGTGTCCCCATATGCCTATCAACTTAGAATATCTGACCCTTTCTGATATATCGGTTAATGAGCTCTACGTTAAAGTGTTCTGAGTTTAATCAAATTGCTGTGGCCCTAATCCTTATTTATCTGACTCTGATATGTTAAACGTCCAACTTCAGCTGGTCAAACTGGTCAGTGTTAAAATCAGCCAACCATGGTCTCCTCCTGATTTAACAGGCTGCATCTGTACTTACTCTTTTAAGTTTCAAAGCCTGCACCACACTGGGAAGGAACAGCCGTCATCAACGGTGAATTCAAGGAGCTGAAGTTGTCCGACTACCGAGGAAAATATCTCGTCTTTTTCTTCTATCCTTTGGACTTGTAAGCCACCGTCTGAGCCACTTGTTAAATAATCTGTTTTTACTTTACGTGAACATTGGAACATTAATGCAGCTGCTTTTTCTGTTGCAGCACATTCGTCTGTCCCACTGAGATTATTGCATTCAGCGACCGTGTGCACGAATTTCAGGCCATTAACACGGAGGTGGTCGCCTGCTCGGTGGACTCCCAGTTCACCCACCTATCCTGGTACGTTTGCTGCTCCAACATTCAGATGTTGCGGTTTAGTTTTCTAAAACTCAACTATTGAACTGTAGTTAATTTGTCTACAGTGTCTTATTGGTCACTATATTTATGTTTTCAACAGGATTAACACCCCGAGGAAACAGGGTGGACTTGGACCAATGAAAATCCCTCTGCTGTCTGACCTCACTCACCAGATTTCTAAAGACTATGGAGTGTACTTGGAGGACCAGGGCCACACACTGAGGTGGGCTTTAATGTTTATGACCTTCAGATTTTAAACAGTATGGCCTTTTTGAACATTATGTTGTCAAAGTAAACAAATAGCCAGTCATTAAAACAACAACCCTGGATCTGAGCATGTATCCTGATTTAACTTGATGCTTTTGTACATGAACATACTCTTTGGGGGAGGGGGATCAGACATGCGTTAGTTTTTGTCCGTGATATTTCTTTATTTTGAGAGTAATGTATTTTTTCTGAAAAAGCCTAAAATCTTTTTATTTTTTGGTCATGTTTTTTTAAACGCTCTCACACCCTCACAGTAACTTTACTAAACTCTTGTGTTGCTGAAGGGAAATTTTAAAAAACTTTGAATGAAATATTTAACAGATCATAAAGTAATGCAGTGGTTCCCAACCTATTTTCCTCAAAGACCACCCCTTCTTACTTCCTAGCCAAGCTGAGACCCCCCAATCCCTCAGTACTCCCCTCTCCCAAAAGACTCAATCAGATTAATCTCTTCATCAAATTATTAAAAAAAAAAAGTAAATATTATAATTAATATTATAAGTACCGGTAATAGTAGTGAAAATAAAACAAAGTTACAAACTTTTATTTGTAATAAACTGGTAGTTGTACAACAGAAACCAGAACACTGTTTTGAGAATTACTCACGTAACTTTAAAAACTAACACAGTGATTTTAAAAACAGACTCTAAAAAAATGTAGTCTGTCAAGATATCTTCCTGATCCTGTCATGCAGCTGATTTTTGCAATTTTCAGCTATTTTATCTATTATATCCTTGACAGTATAACAAAGAAATGACAATAAATAACAAATAAATGACAATAAATAATAAAGAAATGACAATAAAGAAACTCTGACTCTGACGGTGTTAGAGAGCGGGACGGTTTTCATTTTATCCACTGCATGAGCTCCACACATCAACTCAGGCTGGTGGTTTCAGAAGGTTTCTCCAGTATTGTGCAGATTTTTAGCCTTAGTGATTGAATCCAGGACATCCTTGTAAGAGATTGATGATCTCAATGGATTTCTTCCTGGTAAAATAAAGATATAATAAATTAAAAGTGAACACTCAAAAGATGCTTCTTTGGCTCTGTGCAAATCACTACCTGCTCGTTCAAAGGCTTCTGATCTGATGTCAGAGGACCTCTTTGTCAACTGCTGGTTTCTGACAGTGTTCCTGACTTTCAACAGTAATAACAATGTCTGTTTTAAACTCGGGAAAAATGTTCTTATGTTGTCAGAAAAATGATTCCTCTGTGTTTTTTTACACATCTAAACATTTACAACTGCATGTGCTCACATTTATGTTATACTGTATATTTAATAAACATGAGCTTAACCAAGAGCAACAATAACTCCCTGCCTCCTCTCAGGCAGCCGCGCTGCCAACTGAGATCCAGACGGTGCACAGTATGACGTCATAACAAAGCGCTCTTAAAATGACAGTACATAACACATTATAGAAAATGCTTAAAACATACCGGTAACCAAAATGAGGGTTCTTCAGTGTTAATCAGGATTTGGTGAAATTTCAAACATTATAATTAAACATAAAATCATATTTTCTAGTCGTTACACAGACAAATTGATATTTTTTTACAACCTATAAGCAGACATATTTATGCGACCCCCTGTGCTCTCTAGGGGTTGGGGCCCCCCCAGGTTGGGAACCACTGAAATAATGCTTTCCTGTCAGTAATGTTTTTTTTTTTTTTTTACTTCTGTACCTATACAGTACTTTCAGTTTTTATATTAGCTCTCTAGGTGGTGCTCTAACTTTATGTTTAAGAGTCTCTGAAAGGATGTCTCTAAACCAGGACTATTCAAATGGCAGCCCACAGGCCATTTCTGGCCCACGGGTGACTTCAGTTTGGCCCACTTCGTAAATTTATTTATTTATTTATTTGTTTTGTGGGGGCGAGTTCTGTTTATTGCATTAAAATAATCAAATTTTAAAGGCAACAGATCATTGTAAAACTTTGTTTATTTACATAATGACTTTAATCGCTGGATGCCTGGCCCCTGAGCTGCTGGCTCTCAGTAACTGTGGCCTCCGGAGCAGTTTAGTTCAATAGCCCTGCCCTAAACAGTTTTGTTTAAACAGCCGGTCATGTTGGTTAAAGGTCTAATTTTGACCGCAGCAGAGTTTTTTTTCTTTGCAGAGGAGTAAAGATTTCAGACAAACAATGCATTTCATTGAGGACGACAAAGATAACGTTACTAACACTAATATACCACTATGTTAGCTTTATTGTTCTGGATAAAGTTTTACAAGGCAATATCCTATGCTAAACATTAGCTTGCTAACTTGAGAGGCATGTGGCTAATGACATTCAGGTTGGAGGATTAAAGAGAATTTATTATTGCTGATTTATTAATTTTTTTCAATTACAATAAACTTACCATGCTCTGTTCAGCAAAATATGCTGCACAGTATTTAGTTGCTCCCTGCTTCATGGGTATCTAACTGGTTATGACGGGTCAAGTGTGCATCATGGCCATGACTTGAAAATAGTCCACATGCGCCCTCTGCTGGATACATTGTACAGTTACACCATTTGAAAGTAAGGACAGCTCGTTCCCAGCATTTTAAGGGGGAAAATTAGAAGTGTTTATATTAGAGATGCACCGATCCACATTTCTTACTTCCGATCCGATACCGATATTTAAATCTGTGTATCGGTCGATACCGATACTTTACTGATCCGATACTGTTCAGGTATATGAAGCTGTTATAAGTTATCAACATTATGTGAGTAAAACACATTGTTCACACTCTGACCCTGACAACTGGTAACATTATGATACATGCTCAGGAAACACTCAAACTTTAACAGCAAACAAGGTGCAGCTGTATAACACAGATGGCCATCTCACTCATGGTGCAGGAACGCTGAAATACCGCTAAGCATTATGGGAAAGACATAACACAGTCGCGGTGCGGGTGGTGACTGCCCCACTGTTTTTTAAGTTTCGTTTTTGACGTGCTGCAGTTTCTTTCACTTTGCAGTTTAATAATAATAACTAATAGCTTTGGTTTTCCTGTGATTTATCTGCAGTATGATGAATGGTAGTCCAGCATAATATACACTCCTAATGTTTTGTTGGTCTCTTTATTTTGTTTGTAAATATTAAATTACTTTTTTTTTTTCGTTTTTATTTAACAACTTGAGAAAATATGCTTTCATTTTAAATATAATGCTTGAAATTTCACCAAATCCTGATTAACACTGAAGAACCCTCATTTTGGTTATGTTTTAAAAGTTTTCTTTAACGTATTGTGTTAAAAACTAAAATCTGTACTGTCACTTTAAGGATCTCAGTACTGCTCTCAGCTTTTGCTGCCTGTGTGAGAAGAGGTAGGAAATGTTTGTTGCGCTTGGTTAAGTGCATGTTTTATTAAATATACAACATAAACTTAACCACATAGAGCTTTCATTTATAACTCGAACCCGGAGCCCGACCTGAATCTGAGCCAGGCCATGTACTTAGTGTGGGCCTGGCCAGTCACAGGCTTTGATGTGGTTTTACAAATCATAGCACAAAGAAAACTAAATAAAAACGCACAATATAAAACTGTGTTAATCTACTTTTTGAGGAGGAGGCAGGTCTGACCAGCCGGTTATTAAAAAAAGTCGCGTTAAGCTCAAATGGACAACCTGTCACCGGCTGTGCACGTCCGCTGAACCACCAGTTGGAAAAGGACTTGCGACCTGTCCAGGGAGTCCCCCGCCTCTCGCACAGTGATGGCTGGACATGGACACCAGCGACCCCCGACCCGAAGAGGAAGAAGCGGGTGAGAATGGACGGATGGATGGGCGGATTTATGTATTTATTTATTTATTCATTTGCAAATCTCCGGCCTTGCATGTCTCCTTGGCTGTGAAGATGAACTTTGTGTCCTCCAAGCTGATTATGTATCCAAAAAATATTTCCAAGAAAATAGATACAAAAAGTTTTGGACTGCCAAAGGACAAGTCCTTGCACCCAGACTGTCCAAACACAACTGATGAGGATTATTCATCCATTCAGCATTACTGAGCATGTCTGAGGCAGCCTTCAGCCTCTTGTGTCAGTAAAAACAAAAGCTGCAACAGACGATGTCCATCAAGACTTTCGGTTGTCTGTGACAAACACCTGACATCAAACCCTGGTCAGAATCATCAAGACCAAGGTGACCATTAGTTCAAGAATGAACAGACTGACAGAGACACCATGTACAGAAATGGGTGGACTTTTTCTTATGTGTTCAGACGTTTGACATTATTGCTGGGTTTCTGTTTTAATAATATGCACAGTGTATAAACACACACTTGAATATTTTAGATACATAGATTTAGATATATCTTGTTTGTAAACAAACTTTTCTGTTTTAATTTAATTTTCCAGCCTGCAGTGCAATTTGTAATTCATTTTTTGTCATTATTGTTTTGGGATGGCAGGAATAAACTTTGGTCTTGGTCCTATCTCATTATTCAGATCAGAATTAAATATTTTGCCAAACTGAGATGTGTCAAAAAGCTATCTACCACAGGTAAGACAGAAACAAATAAGACATACAAACAAATCCAATTAAAATCAATATAACTTTCAAGTAAAAAGCCTTCTGCCCTTTTAACTCTTTTTTTCTGTTGTGTTATACATATTTATGTGTATGTGTAGGTATATGTGTATGTATATCTATATACATGTATATGTATGTATGTGTACATGCATATCTGTATGTATGTATGAATGTATGCATGTACTGTATGTATGCATGTATGTATGCATTTATGCATATACACATTAGTCTTTGTTTTTGTTAGAGCTGTGTGTACATGCCCAGAGTTTGATGTCTTTACAAAACTACTATTTTTATTTTTAAGCCAGTTTTTTAAATTACTTTGTTGTTAGTTTTTTACAGAAGTTATGTGAGTAATTCTCAAAACTGTTCTGGTAGTTATTTCTGTTGTACAACTACCAGTTTATACAGTTTACAAATAAGTTTGAAACTATTTATTTTTTTTCTTTTATTGACTTTATTCTATATTTACTTATATTACTATTATTACTTAAAATATTACTTATAATATTTATTATTTTATCACTTTGCTAAAGAGATTAATCTTAATGGGTCTTTTGGGAGAGGGGAGTAGCGAGGGATTGGGCAGTCTCAGATTGGCTAGGAAGTAAGAAGAGGGGTCTTTGAAGAAAATAGGTTGGGAACCACTGCGCTAAAAGATCTAAGATATATGCTAAATTAATGCCAAGTGGTACACGAAACGATCTCTAAGATACAAGCTAAATACTAATAATGTAAAACAGTATGAAGTTAAAACAGCAGCCCGAACATGTGTCTGTGTGAGCAGATAGGCACGAATGAATACAGCAACATGAAATAATCAACACTTTGAACTTTGCTGAACTTTGTGTTCTGCGAGTTCCTTTATTGTGAAATTAAATGTAAGTGATGTAAGCAGACTGTGAGTCTATCTTTTTGATGTCAACGTGTTTATGATATAATATTACTTCCTAACTGAAGGCCTGGTTCTTAAACTCATGTTTTTCTACCACAATGTACAATGACGTGCCTAATGATTCCCACCCATACTGCTAAGTCACAGCACATTTCTGATCAAGCTGCACGGTTTGGTAATTATTTTTTTCTAAATCTTTAAGAGTATATATGTGTTGAAAATGGCAATAAACGCAGAAGAAACACAGATGAATAGTGACAAGAGAGCATCAATGTCCCCTTGCTATAATTACAGTTTTACCCACATGTTAGCATTTTCTGGCAGTTCTCCCAGCTGATGTATATTTTATGGCTTGTAAACATCATTTCACTGAGATTTTGGCCAATATGCTAACACGTTTTGCATACATAAACCAAACCATCAAGACAGATTTTGTGAAATGAAGATAAATGGAGGAGGATGTAGATGGAGGAGGATGACACGCTGTGACAACCCTGAAGAGGGAAAAGCCGAAAAAGAAGGAGAGCAGTGGAGCAGAACCGTTTGTGTCCAACTGAACTTTGTCAGTCTTTGGTTTCTGACTATTCCACATATGGCCCTGACAGCTGGCTGTTACAGGTCACCACAGTCAGTCACAGAACTAAAACGGATCCATGTGATTCTCAATCATAAAAGCAATGCACATTGTCTGAAGTGAGCATGCAAGCATTTAGATTAGCTTTAATCTGTGGGAAGGAGTAACAAACATGCCAGAACTCCAGACGCCCTGGCAGTGAAGCAGCCCATCCCTTGATGATACAATCACTCTGGGCTTTTTGGCACAATTTTTGGGCGAGAGTTCTTCATACACTCCACTCCAAAGGGCAAAAACAGAAAAAAAAAAAAAAAATCAATGAATTCATGAGCTTTTACTTTGCTGCTCCCTTAATGATAGATTTAATATGAGCAAAGTGGATTACATCACAGCATTTGAATAGCATTTTACTTAAAAACGACCTTTGTGACTATAATCATCATCCAGTCATCAGTCAATGAACTTCGCTCAAATGTCCTCTACATATTTCTGTAACATCTGACTGTTTCAGAACAAATAATCATTCATCCTTCAATCAAATAGCCTTTCCTTTTCCTCTGATAATAAATGTATCTCAACTATAATGTACTTCTTGGCCAAACATTGTAAAAACCATTTTGTGTGATCTCATGCAAGATTATCAGATGTTACTCTTAATACAAAGTATATGGGTTGTACATGACCCTCAGGTACTACCTCTTCACATTTTAGATCATGTATGCATATTAGACAGAGTCATAGATATTTAAGTGTCAGTAAATGTGGATTAGTTATGATGACTGGTTTGCATTGCATTGACCTCAGTTGTAATCACTTGGTTATATTCAATCAATAATTGTTTCCTGAAAGTTGAAATCTTCATCAAAATCCCACCACAGGTTCATGACATATTTTGCTAACAGAAAAACAGGGTTTACACTTAACAGTTAATATTAATGTTTTAGGCAATGTTCTAGCACACAGAGTATGTTTTGTTAATGCCTCTTACAACGGATGTTAGTTCCATATCTCTCACTTTGACTGAATTATAACCATCTCTGCATTTACTATAATCCAGGGGTCTCAAACTCGCGGCCCGCGGGCCAATTGCGGCCCGCGGGCCAATGTCTAGTGGCCCCCACCATGATATGAAAGTATAATATTAGTGCGGCCCACAGAGGGACCTCTGAAGGAAGTCCCGCCCGCCGTCTCTCTTTATGGCTGACATTCGAGCTGGGATCGGTGTCGGTATTTGCATATCACATTTTCAAATCCATCCTAACAATACTGTATTTCAACCTGGAGAGACTCACACAAAGAGACAGGAAAACAATTAGAGTGTTTTATTGATGAGTTTCTTTGG
>JAVCKU010000042.1:3595131-3609569 GCA_032273985.1 Hypsolebias coamazonicus | reverse complement strand
TTAGAGAGCTCCTTAGGCTTTGTCATGATGACTCCTCACACTTAAACAGCAAAGAGAGCAGCATTTTGTAGATGTCAGAGGTTTATGAAGTTGAGAATATGATAAATGTCAGGGAGTTCTCGCCATTTTTCTTCAGCTCTTATCTATTGTTACTGCACATGTGTGCATTTGTCTTATTTTAGCAAAAAAAAAAAAAAAAAATTAAAAAATCTCATGAAGTACTGGGAAAAAAAAAAATTGGAACCCACAGAAATTAATCAAAGGAAATGCATTTAGAACTGACTTTATTTTTTGTCAACCTGGTTCAAGAAGGCCCCCATAGCTAACGGACCTTAGCAAATACCAGTGCAGAAATGTTTAAAACTGTCCATTTTACAGAAACTGAGCTGAGGTTTGATGTGTTAGTAGCTAGGATTCATTTCAAAACCATATTTAAAGCCCATAGAGATTGTAAGCTGTAGTATACTGCATCCATTTGTGTTTCACAATTTTACAATTTTTACCAGAAGGCTAAAGGCTAAGACTCACTTATTTTCAAGGTAACTTTATCTAATTAAAATTATATTTGGCAGGTCATATTCAGTTAATTCAAATAATTCATTTTTAGTCCAAATTTTGGAAAAGCTATAAAAATCAAATTAATTGTAAGTTCAAACTTTTACCTGATTGTTTATTCCAAATGTGTGAATAGTTTTGATATGAAACTGTTTTGTGATTTTTAATAGAAGTGACATCCCAAATTTACTTGATGTAATGTGATATGCAAAAGTGTATTAGCTAGGCCTGTCATGATAACAAATTTTGCTGGGCAATTAGTTGTCTCAGAAATTATAGTGATGAATGATAATATTGTTTGAAATTTGACAATAATTAGTAATTGTCAAATTTAAGAAGAAATGTTGGATAATTTGTTTTGCATGCAGTACTTTTTTGACGACTGGATGGCAGTATAAGACTGTTTGAACCAAAGGATGGATAGTGAGGGAGCGAGCAATGTGTCTCTTTAAGAAAAATCAGAGGGAGGCCCCTTGACGTGACATGGGCTCTCTCCTTCCTTGTTTTCGGTTCTCAAAATGGGGGATGTTCGGTGTGGTTTGAGCTTGTTATCATAGAATTTTTCACAAAAAGCTTTTTTTTTTTTTTTAAATCAGTAAACAAGTTCTCAGCTTCTTTTTGCAGAGAAAACAAACTTTTTACACAAAGACATGGGTTTCTACCAGGAATTCTGGAGCTTCGACAAGACGGAGGATTTTTCCCGTGGATGGCCTGTTAGCTTAGCTCATAGCTTAGCTTCTCTGCTTAGCTGCTTTGCAATCCAAATATGTAATTTTGGACGGTTAAAACTGATTTTACAGAGAAAACAGAATTGGAGGGTTCAGTGAAGGCACTTGAGTTGAGCGTTTTGTCATCCAATGTCTTCAGTAGAAAGAGAGAGACACGAAGAAACAATAAAACCGATAAATGATAATGAGGTTGATAATTTTCATTTCTCATGTGAGTGATTTATTGTTTATTGTGACAGGCCTAGTATTAGCTAATGTAATAATTCCATTATGTCAGCATATTGTTTTTTTTGACAGACTTGTTTTATAAGCTTTAAAAAAAAATCTAATTCATCTAGTCCCCATACTTGTTTGACTAGTCATTAGGTTAACCTGGACAAGCACTTGTGTCTCTTTCTTGATACCCTGTGCTGAGTACCAGGAAAATAAATAGTGTCCATGTCCAATATTTTATTATTCATAAGGAAAATAAAGGTACCAAAGCCCACCCTTTCATATTTGGTATCACTGAAAAGCCCTAAATCTTCTCTGTAGAAAGCAAAAGGAGTTAATTCACTAGTATGCCATGGATGGGAGATATTCAGGTTTACAAATATCCTACAAGAAGAACAAATTTGAACTGTTGGTAGTCAAGAGGATATGACTGATAAAATGGCTGCTAAGATACCAACTACTGATAACTATTAGACAGAACATCACATCAAAGTTGACTGGTCTGGGAAAGGTGAAACACCCACACCTATCTCCTCCCTTATTTTCCCCACTCTGGGCCCTTGAGTAAGACCCTAAACCCACCATCTGCTCCCTCTGGGTGCCCTAGATATCAGCTCTCTGCTCCACACAGAGGGCTGTGGTAGCTCAGTGGTCTATGGTTGCATCAGGAAGGGCATCCGGCGTAAAACCAATGGCCGAGTCTTTGTGCGCGTTATTTTGCTGTGGTGACCCCTGAAGAACGAAGCAGCCGAATTAAGAAAAAAAAAAAAATCACTTTGAACTTGACTGGACTATCTCGTTGTAATTTGACTCAAAAAATGGCTCCTCTAGTTCCATGTTTGGATTTTGTTTGTTAGTTGAAGGGTTCATCTTTTTTTTTTTTTTTTTTTTTTTTTTTTTTTTTTTAAGTCATTGACTGAGCTGTAATTGTTGTATATTTTAGTGAAAGTACCCATTAATTTATGGACGGTATAATATGATGTAAAGTCAGTGGTAACAATTTACAATATGTATTTATTTCATTCATTCCTCATGCTTTCTTTGAAAAGCGTTTGCAGTAAGAAACACATCCAAAACAAAGCTTCTTCTAAATGATTGTGACTTACATTTGTTTGTGCTCTTTTGTTGTTCCTTCTTTTGTCACTCACAGTTTGTGAAATGACAGTTAGCTTAAGCTTTGTTCAATCTCATTTTATTCTTAAGGCCCCTGTTGTTCCACATGATCTCTTCCCACCCTGATCTGTGTCTGGTGTTGGCGTCCAGCTGTTTCATCTGTACGACCAGTGGTTCAGGAAACTCCCTCATTGTTCACTGACCAATCGCAAACACACCAGAATGCTGTCAACGAGCATTTTCCACCCAATGGTTTGCATTTTCCTGCACCTGTGGTTTCAACCCGGAGGGCAGGGGAGGCAAGAAGGGGGTGGCAGAATGTGGAAAATCTGGGCACTGGGGTGGAAAGGCAGTCAGTGTTGGGATTAGGCTGTCCCTCTGTCTGCAGAGATTAAAGGGAATAGATTCATAGTATGTTTCCCTCTTTTTTTGTTGTGTTTTCTTCAAAACGCATCACAGAACAGCTGAGCTGTACCACCCGTATTTGCATATTTGTAATTTGCATGAACTCATTGGAGCTTGGAGGCAACTTACGGTTGTGTGTGCATGTGTGTGCATGTGTGTCTCGGTGTGTGCTTTGCAATTCGACCAGCAAATCAAAATCTTGTCTAAGCCATCACATAAACGTGACTTAAATAAAATAAAATAAAATAAAAAAACTTCACTGCATTCATGGAAATCTTGCCCTCATTACCTGAACGGCAAAAGGATTTGTTGTCCTCAATTTACTGGGATGTTAAGAATTTACTCCAACCGCCTGCACTGACTTATAACTTGTTGTTAGAGTGTATCATACTGCAGTAGAGAGCCCACACTGGAGAGTTACAAGGATAGATCGTCATTCTGCACTGCAGTGCTTTGCTAGCTGGGTTGTGAATCTTATCAGGGAAAGTTGTGGTGGATTTTATGTGTATGTGTTTTTGTGTATATATGTGTGTGTGTGTGTGTGTCCAGGCCCCTCTGGAGTCCATTAATCCCAAATCTAACAGACATACTGCAGAAGCAGCCTTTGATGTGTGCCGAATCCCTCGCTGGAATATTGGATGCAGCTTTGCTTCCCTTTTTCTCATCAGGAACGCATTGTTTTGTTACTCCCCCCACCCCACCTGCGATGCTGGTGCTGTCCAGCAGGACATGTGGCTGACGTGTTATGAGTTTGTTTACAATTCAGGTGTGTTTTCGCCAGTTCTCTGATCTGTAATTTTACATCTCTGAGCCCTTTTAATCCCATTTTTATCTTGTGTAAGCCTTCTAATCTTTGACCCTAATCTTAAACCTCTGAATAGAATGGACCAGCGTGGATTGAGGAGAGTTGTTTTTCTCACCTTCAAATTCAATGCATACATTTGTCTCAGAGAGCTAGGGTTCTCTAGCCTTTGGGTTTTCTGCCTCACATGCCGAAGTGTGCCTATTGCCTTATATTTATACTTGTTTGTGTTTTATTGGCGGAGCCTGGACTTGAACCCAGTCTATTTTAAAGCCCCTTTGCTCATAACTCACCCGTCTCAGGAGTAAAGCGGATGGAGAGGCAAAGAAAGTACAAATTAGATAGTGAGATGGAAAATGCATTTCTATTTGAAATGATTATCCTCCCTGACGGGTATACTAATAAACTGTTATTGCATTTCCGTCAGTTTCTTTTAATCTAATCATGCTTATAAACAGATGAGTGATAGTGTTGTTGTGTGTGTGCATATTTATCCATACAGAGACATAGGCAACCAGTGTCTAGACAGCAAACACCACTTTGGCTGGGACACGGAGGCGCATCAATGCTAAAGCAATGTGGTGAAACACTAGGCATGTCCTTTAGGTTTTGCAGAAGGAAGATTGTTTGAGCAGACAGACATCGATGGCAGAAGGAGGTGTTGCAACAGAAATGGAGGAAAAGGTTGGCAGAGCTCACCATGGCTAATACATCCAAAGTGTGTCAGTTAGCTCTTTAAGTGTGTTAGGCCCCAGGGCTGAGAAAGCCAACACCATCGACTCAACCCACCTCACTCCACCTCTCCACTTAGCCTCTGTTCAACACCCGCCAATATCCTTAGGGGAGTTACACTGCTGTTCATTGGCACAATTGATCAAATGCCTTCATGCTAAAGTGTACCTTTTTTTCACATTGCACTTATTAGTCTCATGTGTACATATTGTAATGGATAAATTTAGAGTATTGCAGTGGTATGCCACATGGTATACAGATGTAGACCTGCCCACATTAGCTTCCTTTTATAGCCTCAACAACACATTTGTTAAATGTATGCATATATATTAAGGCTATACAACATTAGAAAAACTTCAATTGTGCAATATATATTATATAATGCCTTCTTTTTTTTTACAATAAACCCCCTTTTTATGCATATATTAAAAAGGCATATACAATATAATTTAAAATCCAGTACAAACTACTGTTAGATGTGAAAGGATGACATGGTCAAAGGATGTTAGCCAAAACATTTATTTGCCACATTAATAAATGTAAATGTTGTAAAATCTAAATGTGCCGAGGAGAAGCAACATCACATATTGAACACAGTAAGAAATGCCTTATTTTTTAAGGTTTTGTTTAATCAAAATAGGAAAATAAAAATGTTGGACGCACTTGCACACAGGCATAGGTCTTTCTGGTTAGGCAGTTTGAAAACATCTGATTTGTATCATATCAGTTACGTGCTTAAATTTCTAATATGCCTGCAGAGGTTGTTAGTTGAACTGAATTAATGCATGAGAAGAACGCGGCAGAAACTCACAAATGACACTGGGAAATAACATTTCTGTTGGTATTCCAGTCCGCAGAACGCAATCTGAATATAAATAAGTAGTGCTGTTAATAAGCGCTTTGCATCTTATCTCTCAACATTTAGGCAAAGATGCAAGCAAAAGCAAGGGATAAAAAGCAATTTAATCAAAGTAGGTTTTTTTTTCTTTTCTGCAACATAATTTCAAACCATTTTAATTGTGTATTTTGTGTCATGTCCAGTTATGGATCTGTAGAAGAGTACTAGAGATTACTTTTTTCTTAGTCCTCTTGGATTGCATTAAGCTTGATTGACAGTCGGCATGTATCCCTGCTCACCTTTTCATGGCTCAACTCAACTTTATTTATTTCACACTTTTCAAACAGCTGCTATTATGAATGTAATGACAACAAGCTGCTGAATATGTATTAAGCAAATTAAACTTTTTCTTGTTTTCCCTTATAGATTTTTCCTAGTCAAGATAATTTATTTCTAACATTTAAGCACTGACAAATCATCACAGCTGTGGATCAGCGTGTGACCATCATGCAACAGAAACTTCAGAGGTTCAATCCTTACCCCCTTTACATGTCAAAGTGTAGTTGGCCTAATGGTGGTATCCCACTGGGCTGCAACTAAATGGTGAACAACATTCATGAGGGTGTTTCCCAACTTTTGTGGGATTCTCAACATCCTCACGAGCTCCAGATGTGTGCAACGTCATTATTTGATGTTTGAACATCCATCCATCCATTATCTTTACCAGCTTCTTCCTTTTTGGGTTGCGAGGATCACTGAGCTATCACTCTGCAAGAGGCAGGGGACACCCTGGACAGGTCTCCAGTCCATCACAAGAACACATAGAGACAAACGAGACAAAGTACCCTTCGCCCTCTCACTCACACCTAGAGACTATTTAGAGTTACCAACCAGTCTAACATGCATGTTTTTGGTCTGTGGGAGGAAACCGGAGTATTCGGAGAAAACCCACACATGCATGAGAGAACATGCAAACTCCACCCAGAAATGTCCTGGGCCGGGATTTGAACCTTCTGCCTGAGAAGCAACAGTTCCATCAACTACACCACCGTGCTGCAGGTTTGAAAATGTAAAAAAAAAAAAAAAAAAAAGCTACTAAGATGGCAATAAAGTGAGCCAAGGTGGTAAACAAGCTAATGTGCGGTGTAAAGAATGCGGTCTTTCCAGCTATGCACAAAGAAATAGTCCATGGTTTTCAAAAATGTGTTTCTCAAAATGCAACCCCACAGCTCATTGGTCAATTGGTCTCAAATCACTCATTCAGTGAGACTGAACAGAGCAGTCACAAATGCTCTTTGCAGCTCAGTGAGAGACCACCTGAACGCTTGAGTTCCATACTGGTTCTCAATTGTTTATCTATATGCAGTTGTAGAAAATCTATAGTGCATAAAGGGCTATACCTATAGTAGTATGCTTGTAAATACTGCTTTCTAAAATCTGTGTAACTCTTTTGATATATGTGTCGTCTTGTGGTGGTGTAAGGGTTCTGTTGGAGGAGAGAATCAGAAGTACTTTCCCTAATCCTGCTAAAGCTGCACACATGGGAATGAGTACTTGCACAAAGCCATGACACCCTAAGTTGCTCAAATCTATTTGTTGAAACTAGAGCAACAAACAAAGAGAGGGAGACAATAAAAGAGTAATTTAATTCAGCAAAAGTGATGGTATTGAATGAATGGTGGATCCTATTATTGTATGGATTGTATCTTTAAGCTTGTATCTCCTTACTCACCACTTTCCCAGTTGCTTTAGTTAAGTTATAAGGACTGAATTCAGTCTTAAGGAATTCATATTGAAGGTCTCTCAGTTCCAGAGTCATGAAGATAGCATCATTAGAGTAGCATAGTTAAAACGTAAAAATCTGGTAGACTGAGGCACTTCAAACAACGACCATCTTTGAATTAGCATCAATAGGTTTCCCTTCATTCTATCTCTTAATAGAGTGTTTAAGATGTTTTTTTTTTTTTTTTTATTTCCAGGATAAAAGCAGGATTGTTGTAATTTAATTGTTTTGCTTTTGTTCCTTGTGCTCGCTGTCTCTAAATGGGCCAAGGCAACTTTCTTTGCCATCTACTGGGGAAAATATGTAAATAAAGGCTATAAATGGGCTGAAGGACGCTGATCAGCTTCCCTGGTCTCTGATCTAATGTCTCCGACATGTTGTGCACTCTTTTTCCTAAAGCACTTCAGCACTGTCAATGTCAATGTATTAGTTTGCTAGTGTGTGGTCAGAGGAAGTCCTGTTGGACTGAAACAGCCCATTGGATTTCCACAGTTATATCCAAACATTATCTAATAATGTCATGTAGTGGCCACAGAAGAAAAAGTGTGCTTTCTCCTCAAATTTATGAGCAGTAAGTAGTGTGGTGGTGAGTAGAAGTAAAATGTGGTGCAGGCAATGCTGCTTGCTTGTGTTGCTTATGAGTGAATAAGCTGTGATGCACAGACAGTAAGGACAGGGAACACACAAGCGTACTATATTTAGATGACGAACTGCCACAAGCCTAGGCTAAAGGGGGAAAAATAAACAAAAGCAAGGAAAAAAAAATCAAGACGGTCCGGAAGCATCCCCTGTTGTGGTGCAATCCCCCATGTCCTAATTACACAGGCTTAGAGGAATCGGAGGATTAGCCACCGATTCACCACACTTCTCGCCTCATTTTCTAATGTATTGCTCTTGTTTCTTCGCCACACTTTGTGCAACCCTCCGTGTCTCTCTGCAGGTAAAAGTAGCGAGACCCTAGTGACCTGTGACGTTCTGTCTGTCTTTGTTCCTTCTAGCAGTCCCACACAGCAAATACATCCTTTTAAGCCGGTTGCGTAAATTATCCAATTTTTTGTATTTGAAGCCCTGTTTATTGTAGTCACTCTTAATGTAAAACCACTGTGCAAACAACATTAGCCAGGCATCTAATTGGTCCCAAAATAAGTCTGCACCAGATACGACCCTGATCTCACGGCCACATTCACACAGATCAGTCATCGGCAATGAGAAGAGCAAGGATCCTGCAACAGATGCCACGGACCCCAGAAAGCTGTGGTCTCATTGTGTCAGTGTGGAAATACATGAAAATACACAAACAAGTTCAGCATGGGACCTAGAAAAATGAAATATCTGTGTCGTTGTTATGAACAAGGAAAATCTTTAAAGCTTTAATGTGCAAAAGCTTCATATTTTCATGATTTGTCCCATGGTTATACCTTTATATTTTTATACCTTCTCTTGTCATAGTTTCTTCCCCCTTTCTTATCTAAGCGATAAGGGCAGCGCTTCATAGAAGCTGCAGCCCCGGTACACTTCCATCTACCCTTCGGAAGATGTACGAAACTTAATTTTACTGTACGTAACTGCACTGACAATAAAGCTGATTCTGATTATATTTTGCCCAGGATTTTGCACAGGAATGATGAAAACTGTTTTCTATTATGCAGATATTAATTTTCGTGTATTTAGTTTATCCTAAATACATACAGACGCAGATGATTGTGGACCCTTTCGTCAAAGAAAACAGAACGGTCACTTAAATAACTTCAAACTGACCTAAGTAACAAGAAGAAAAAATAAAAATCAACTTGTGAAAAGCAGTCACTGCTTTTGAATTGTGGTACAACAGAAATATAAATAAGCTAACGAACTTGACATTATACTTGCTGCAGAAGCTTTTGACGCTGTTGCTTCAATCAGTTAATTTCTGTAACTCTGTATGAGAGTTCTGCACCAGTCTATATGTATTTTGGTCTGCTTCTCTTACACAAACTGCTTCCACTGTCTCATGTTTGAAGGATTTCTTCTCCACACTATGTTTCATCTCCTTCCACAGATGTTCAACATGATTTAGATCAGGGCTCAGAAGGCCACTGCAGAATAATCCGATGTTTCGTTCTGAGCCATTCTTAGGTAGTTTTAGCTGTGATTTGGATCATTATCCTGTTGGACTACCCATGATCTGCGACTGAGACCAAGCTATCTCACACTGGCCAGCACATTTCACTACAAAATGCCTTAGTCTTGAGATTTAATTGTACCCTGCACAGATTCAAGACATGGTGCCTTATGGACCTAACCATGTATCCTCCATATTTCACTGTAGATACATGTATCTCATTGTGTGTTTCATTTTTAGGTATGTGAACATAGAGCAAATAGAATTTACCAAACAGTTCAGGTTTAGTTTGTTTTAAACAGTGGTGTGTTCAAGAAGTGAGATATTTATCAGATAATAGATGTACATAAAGTGAAAATCTAGGTAATTATATTTTTCTTTAGTGTTAAAGCTTTTAAGTGCTTGAAAGTTGTAAACAGCCTGATCACAGCAGGAATGATGTGCGAGCTTGTTTTTCTCAGACATATATATCTAATAGGTTGCCTGTGGCTGCTCTCCTGCAAATGCTCCAGCATTAAAACACTTTGATGTGAAAGAAGAAGCAATCTATACCTAGAGGAAATATGAAGTATAGAAGGTCTTAAGGCCCAGGTTGGAAAAGCAGTTCAGGTATTTTGATTGGCTGAAGCAAGGATCTTCCTTGACTGACCTTGCAATATTTATTGAGTGTCTAACTGCTGTCAACGGTGAAGACTCAGAGCTGCTCCATGCACTCACAAAAAAAGTTTTTTTTTTTTCCGTGGTTATTTTTCTTCAGCATTTTTTATTTCAAGTTTCAGAATGGGAAAAAAAAAAAAAAACACTTGAAACGAAACCACTTAAGTTTACAGAATGAGTTCTTCAAACAGCAGTGGGAATGTTGTTGCACATCACAAATGTGGTTAATGTTGAACAGAGGTTTGCCTTTACTCAGTGCCTTTGGCCTTGGAATGGTTCCCATGGCTGTCCATTTCTCTTAAATGTATTTGTTGATTTTCACATCAGATTACCAGCAGATAAGGGACGAGAAATAAGATATTTTTCCCACCATAGTCTCTGGGTTGACCTTTATAAACATTTAGGCCTCATCCACTATGGAATAACATGTTGCAGATATGCAAAAGTTTAGCCCTGTGTTTACAAGGAAACAGAGTTTCAGGACTGCCTAAAGCAGGGCTATTCAAGTGGTGGCCTGGGGGCCAAATCAGGCCCACAGTTGAACTCATTTGGGTCCACCAATGGGTTCATTTTTAAATAAAACTAGATTTTAAACCATAAAACAAAATTACGTAATGACAATACCTGCTGGATGTCCAACCCCTGAGCTCTTGGCTTGCAGTAACTGGCACCCTGAGCAAGTACCATATTTTCTGCCATACACATCACAACACCGTATAAGTCGCATCAGTCCAAATATGTCTATTAAAGTGGAAAAATACATAAATATGTTGCTTCGCTGTATAAGTTGAATCTATTATACTTCACAGATGACGTGTTGCATTTGATACATGTTGCATTTGTTATGCGTCACCATTGACAACCCGGAAATGTGTGCCAATGTTGTGCCGAAAATCGATTGGCTGCCAAATAGCAGTCGTGGGAGCATGCACGAGAGGACTTTAACAAGAATTTAACAAGATTAACACAGAAGAACAATTATTTGCTTGCTTGACATTATAGCAAAGGTGTTCTCAGTTGAACTTTTATAATTAAATGCACCTCATTGGTCAAATTAGTTGCATTTCATTGGGGGGGACGCAGCAAAATGAAGCTGATTTGATGGTTGCTCCAGACATGATCCCAGAGCTGGACAAAGGTGGCAGTCTATGGCAAGCCGGTTGTGTCATTAATAGCTACTTTTACCTAGTACATGACACAATGGCAGGCTATACTACTCGAGTGCCATCTAGCAGATAAAAACGGTGGTGTTTGATATTTTCAATGTCAAAATGAATGAAAACTGCCATATCTCATACACCAAAGCAACTTATAAATGTTTTCCCCCATATTTATAAACCAATTTTCGTCTAAGTCGCAGGGCATGTAAATTATGCAAAAAAACTGTGACTTATATGCCGAAAAATACAGTAGATGAATAGCCCTGAGCTAAAGCATACAGTATATTTGTAACCCATGGTCACAGAGTGAGAAAATCTAAAAACAGCCCTAGTGTATTCCTGTGTGGACAGCCAAGGCACAATCTGTGAACAAAAGGGTAAATAGTTTACCCTGATATGATACCCTTCCTTCTGTCCCTCTCTGTCATTACTTGAACTAAAAAGTGTCCATTCTGTTCATGCATTTGGTTTGACAGAGCTTGTAGTAAATGCTAGCTTAATGTGACGCCAAAAATATTTTTTGTGTGTTTGTTTTATTTGTCTTGTGTTTGCAGTTTAAAGTGCATGCTTCGTGCTTTCTTTATGATGTCCTACTTTTGTTTTATTTTTATTTTTGGCAGAGTTACAGCACCACTCACAGGCCTGGCATAATTACTACAGCATTTTGTCAGCGTGGATTAAAAGCATTTCTTTAACCGATGCCGTCTTTAGGAGCATATTTTTAGAAACAGCAATTAAAAACAATGTTTAGGAAGTACAACATTCTGGTGTGGATGGGGACGTTAAAGTTGGCAGAAATCTTTCATCAGTGGTCTGGTAGCTCTTGGCTCATCTTTAAAAAAAAAAAAAACATTAAAATAATGAAGAGTGATGATAATGAAGACTAATGACGAAATTAAGAGTATATAGAACCAGTTTCTGCATTTTAAAGTTCCCTGTTAATGCTTTAAACAAACCGGAACGTTCTGTTTGACAACATCAACCTGGCTGCCCAGATGTTCAACATCTCTACGACTCAGAGACCCTTCCTTCCACCCACAGCACACAGCCATGCTTGCTCATCATTGATTCAGCTTTGTGTGTTTGTTTTTGTTTGAACAGGAACTCCTGCTTCACCTGGGGGGTTATCCTCCTCCCTTTCTGCATAAACACTTTCTTCTCAGGGTATTCCTTGAGAACTTAGCCAGGCATTAGCTGACATCGGGGCTTGACGTTAGCTGGGGGGGTGGGGGGCTCAAAAGAGGATGCATTTGATCCTAAGATGCATGTCCTTGATTCAGAGCGTGCATTGCCAGCCAACGGTTCCTCTCACCGCTGCTGCCAAGCGTTTCCTGCTACACGTCGGTATTCTCCTGCCTCCCACTGTGATAAAATCTCTTACACTAGAGAGAAGTATCCTTTTTCATTCAACTAAGCCACTCCACACACAATTCAAGCTCACGCTCGGATCCACCCTTGCAGCAGAGCTTTGAATTTATTTTAGTCTGCTAAGCAGCGATTTGTATTTATTTTAGACTATGGAATCTGATGCCACATGTTATAACTTAACAAGAATATAAATAAATAAAAAAAGGAGAATAAAGGTCATTTAAAACTACAGTTTACTTTGAGCCACTGTTTCAAATGGTAGCGTTGCTTTGATGTTGCTTTTTTTTCTCCTCAGGTTTCAAGTAGAGAAGTGGACTATAAGTGCCGGTTCTGCATGAAAATCTGCAGCCAGTGCTTTAAAACTGTAGTTTTGTGGAAATATCATTGAATTGCAAGCTCTTGAAATCATATTGGCAAAGCAGACCAGCCGAATGCAGAGAGTGGACAATTTCCCCAGAACAGCTCTATCACTGATCTCACAACTGAGAACAACTATTTTGTTCTTGTGTAACGGTGAAGTACTTTGTACCGTAACACAAAATAATGCCTAAAACTCCCAATTACCAGTATATAGTTTTCACAAATTTATTAAATTACAATAAATTAAATTGAACATATTAATCTATTTAGCACTGTCATTCTCTGTCCAAGTCCATACTATGGTCCTGATCTGGACCGAATAACACATCAATCCAGACCCAGTTCATCATCAACTGGAGTGGATGAAGTGCATTGGTATGATGCAATGAAGTGCACGTTTTATACTGTAGTAGTGTACAGTGATGTGGTTCTTTCAGGAAATGTTTAGACCGAATGAGTTAGGGAGCAAGCATACGTTTGTATGCTCAGTGTGACAAACACACTGAGACAGAGGAAACATTAGCTGTAAAAGGCTGGACTTGTAGCAGTAAATGGTAAATGGACTGCACTTATATAGCGCCTTTCTATCTGATCAAGACACTCAAAAGGGCTTTACATTACAACCTGTGTCCTCATTTACCCATTCATACAGCACTCTACAAGATCTATACATAGACCTCAGTAACAATGCTCTTCTGTCTGTCTGTTTTCTCTTTGTTGTGTAAAGAAAAGTGGGCTAGCCTTGAAGCATTTCTGCATCTTTGGCCTCTGTTGGGGTCATTATCAGAAACTGAAGGCAGCAGAGGTGGTGTAACATCAGATCGTTTGGTTATATCTAAATTGGGAAAGAAAGTGAGTGAACAGATTTTTTTTTTTTTTTGTCTTCCACAAAGTATTGGTGACAGTTATAAGCAATACATATAAAAACTAATATTGTACCACCTGACGGATTAACCTTTAGGTTAGTTACTATGTTTGTTGTGCCAAACTTTAGGCAGCTCATTGGAGGTGCCATTTTTTCACACAAGCTTACTTTGTACTTGAACTGAAGCATTTGTTGACATTAATTGTCTCATTATCTTTAAGTTCCATTTTTTTTTGTTTTGTTTTCTACTTTGTTTGCAACAGTGCACATTAAAATGTACTGTCACAAACAAGAGTAACTTGGGTTTGCTATAAACAAGCGGTAGGTAAACCAATGTTCCTCGTTGCTGAGGAATTTGATTAGTGAATATTTGTAGTTTCTGAGGCGAGTGTTTTTTTCTGAACTGGCATTGAACAGGGAATGTAGATAAACTTCAATATTTTTTGTTACAAGATATTCAATTATATAAGATAGACTGTATTTAAAATAAGTAGTTTTTGTTGTTGTTCTATTTGCATTTCCAAGGCGGCACAGAATGACAGATCCTGGTGATCCGTGGCTCTGGCAGGGAGCAATTTTATCAGCAATCATGAGCAATGGTGGAGCCAGGGCATGGCCAACAGTGGGCGTGGCCATCATAGGTTAATCTACGGTCACCCCAATGGCCACTCCAATAATTTGAGGAAGTATACTTTTAAGCAATAAAAAACTTAAAAGCATAGTTTCTTCAAATTATAGCGGTGGTTGGTTGGTTGGTA
>JAVCKU010000042.1:3562365-3572857 GCA_032273985.1 Hypsolebias coamazonicus | reverse complement strand
GCCTTAACACCTGTTCAAACTGTCTCCTACAAAGTATTATTCAAATAACTGGACACCCACTGTAGTGCTTATTCTATAATGCCATATTTATTCAGTTTTTCAAGGAGAATGGTGTGGTCAGTAGTGTCAAAGGCCTTTTTTAAATCAACAAAAATGCTAACGCAATACTGTTTTTGTTCAACAACAGTATTATTACTTGTAGTTTGTGAAAACTGGGTTCTGTGAGAATTGTTTCTCAATTGTAACAAATACCTTTTTTTTTTTTTTTTAAATCAATACAACAAGCTATTTTGCTGTTAAAAGCTTGTTATTAGCTTACCACAAAGGCCAACACGGAAAGGATGCACTGGATGAAAGAAAAGATGGACATCTAAATGGGCGATAACAACAGGATGTGCTTTTGACCGAATGGGAGGAGGGAACAGGAAGGTCAATACTACAGTAACAGAATATGACTTTGGGGACAAAGTTCTTACTACCAAAGCTGTTATGCTTAGGCAGAGTTGCACCATTGATCCATTCCTCTAATATCAATTAGCCATGCCTTATTAAAAGAGCTTTACCACAATGTCATTTTGACAGTGTTATATTCTGTCTGCATATTCTGAGCTATATTTATATACAGAGAGGTGACACATACAGGCGTGCACCTCCACATTCACCAATTACTTTTTAGCTGCACGATAAATCAGTGATAGGAAAAATAAATTAGTGTAACAAATTATTACATTTATCATAATAGCGTTTGCTTTTTATCTACCACATTTGCTTACTTTTTTATAATAAGAACACAAATGACATTTCCAAGCAATTATGCGATTTAGTGCTGGGGTGATGGCCGTCTGGTATTTCTCATCAGCATCAGCACCACTGCTGCTGATTTCACAGAGCTAATATTCAGTGTGGTAAAATACATGCATCTTACACTGTTAGACGGAATTGAACCTGGACATAGATTAGTAGGTTTGAATGATTTCATGATATTGATGCACAACAATATATATAATATTTTTTAATAAAGTCTTAGGACATTTTTTTTTCCTGTCACTAGTGCTGACGTTTGGGCTGCTTTCATTGAGTTTACTTGGATGACAAATGCTTCTGGCCAGAACTTTACTTTTATGACTGCATACTTTGACCCTAAGACTCTGTGGACCAGTGAAACTTGAAAGATAATTGACCATTGGCGCCTTTTCAAATGCTCTGTTGTGGTCAGACTGCTAGCTATATCATGATATAGCATGTGCAACAATTTCAGCTTATAGAAGATCAAAGCTTTGAGTCCCTGCCTTCTTCCCTTTGTTTCCAAAGTTTATGGATCTCCAGTATGAACACAGTAATGGGTATCATGTGTGTATGTTAGCCCTTCTTTGAACTCAGAGGCACGACTCACAAAGGCGATTAAAGCTTCTGACAGCTTGCCGGCATATGGGTCCAGCATCCTTTAACGCTTTAAAACCACCCCCAACTATCTCACAGATAAAATGCAATTGATAAATGAATTCTGTGTCACTGAATAATCACATGAATCAGCAAGAAAAGCAAAAGGCTGGCAAAAACCAAAAATAATAATCTAGAGCAGTGCAGTGGACAGAGGTACTCTCCTTTGCTAATGGCTTCAGCAAATAAAATGGACCTCGAGGGATTTAAAGGGCTGCCGCTGACAGTTAAAGCAGTCTAAAGCTGATCTACAACAAAGTGAGAATGCGATGCTTCCACACGGCACCAACTGAGGAAGCATAAGAGGGCGTAAATAACAAGCGCTCCCCAGAGATGTGAGCCACATCCCACAAAGATTCCCTGGTTTGAGTGTTTGATTTGTTTGAAAGTTATCTGACATTTACTTAACCGACTGTTTGGAAATTACCTTTAAGCGTTCTCCTTTTTGGCTCAATGGTACATCGTCTCTGTTTGAGGTGACAACTAAAATTCTGCAATTGTATACGTTCAATCAAGATACGGCACACGTTGTGTATTATTCACTGCACATACTTTGCCTGTATTTGGGCAGTAATGCATCTTTATGTTGTAAACAAACCTCAGACAGAAAGCACTGCCTCAAGATAAGCATTTGAAGTCACAGTTAAATCATACTAGCCCGAGGTTACTCAGGAGAAGAAAAAAAAAAAAAAAAACAGTGGACATTTCCATTTATGTCTCCCTATGTTCTTATCTGGTCAAACATCCCTGCCATCATATCTCTTTTAACTTAATGGAAAACAGTAGAGATGCCCTTCTAATGTTTCACTCTTCAGATACACTGCTCTCGTTCTGCCTCTTTTTGTCTTCTCCTACCTCCGGACCACCCAGACAATTGGCGCGTGACGTGAGTGAGGAACTGTGCATGTGCTGCTCAGCTCAGCTAGTATTACAGCTCAGATCACGGCCCACTGCTCATCTGAACACCCCCGTTTTCAATTGTCCATTGAGTGGTGGAAGGACGGCGACTTGCCATCTCAGACCTGCTGTTACACGATGTACCTGCCACCGGTTTACAACAAAGTGTGACACTCAACAGGAAAAGGCAAATTATTCCAGTCAAATGACATATTTTGTGTCTGTAACCTTAACTGACTGCTGCATCAATTTACTGACCAATAAACTGCTCAGCTGATTACGTTATTGGCAAAACTATTGATTTGTTTTCTTCACCATTTTCACAAGTTTCCTATCCTGTTATAGATCCTGAGATGCATCAATATTTCATCAACAAAAGACAGATATGTAAATTCAATGAAACTGAGAAACCAGAACAATAAGATCACATTTTGATTCTGTGTGTGTTGTCAAAGCATATTATCTCTAACCAGCTCCACAGAAGTGATCCAGCCCGTAAAGCCCATAACCACCAGAAGCAGGTAGATTTACAGCACAAAGGAGAGTAGAACAAAACACACTCTGATGGTGCTGCTGATAAATTCATGGGTAAAACTGGTATTGCTAACAACTCACTGCAACAGATGCCTGAGAAGATGAAACGGAAGTATTTGTGCCAAAATATGTCTTCACGGTATATAATTCTGTAAGAACTAAAGCTTGTTTTAAAAGGATACAAGTTATCACCACAAAACAACTAAACACGCAGTAAAAAATGCATCAAATGCCATAAAATTTACATGGAAAAAAGTGACGTTTTGCACTAATCAGATTATCCATTTATCACCTCCAAAGTCATTTTGACATGCAAAACCTCTTTAAAGAGCCAGATGGTTCAGCCCTGATGTACATGAACCGTTAAATTTTAAAGGTTGAGATGGTGCCACGGGTGGCAAAGCTGCATCTGGCGTGGTACTGCGAGGCCTGTGTGGTACGTCGACCACATCCATTCCTGATGGCATCCTTCAGACTGGGTGGGGGTGGCGGGGGTCTGTGATGCCCATTGAAATTTAAAGCTGTAAACTGATAAAACAAAATCAAAAATAAAAAGTTTCTGCAAAATATACGTGCAAAAAAATAAATAAATAAATAATGCAGCCTTCCTTTAACCCACTTTCTCCTAACGTTGTAGTTTTGTGGTAAACATGGTGGTGTGGTTACTCTGCAGACAGATATCTGAATTATATCAGAATCAGACACATTGACGCCTCCTGCAACCTAAAATAATCCACAGCGTCTGCGAAGCCTAACTGCTGTTAAAAGATTTTAAGGGGCAACTCAAAATTCAACAGAGCTGCACACTGATGTGTTGGCAAACAATTTTTTTACTGGCAGAGACCTACAAGCTTGGCACATATATGACCCTAAATACCTGCATGACTAGATTTAAAAGGCAAAAATTATCTTTGTTTGTACTGTGGATGAACTGACATTGGTTGTAGTCTTTATTGTGCACCTGTATCCTAATTTTATTTATATTATTTTTGGCACATTAAACCGACTACAAGAACTTTCCCTTGGGGAGCACACTGCACTCAACAGACAATTGCCTGTTGTCACACTGAGGTTATGTAGGCCAGGATACGTTTGCTGGTGAGTACAAAGGAGAGCACTCAGCGCCAACCCCTAAAAACTGTTCATAAATACTGCAGAGTGACGCTTTGTCCTTCTGCTGCACTGAACCTGACTTCGCTTACAAGACAGCTGTGCTTTGGCAACGTGCTTCCCAGCCAAACACAAAGCCTACAGCCTGACAGGTCCCATATACTCTGATGTATTGTTGTTAATGTTTAAATGCTTTTACTACCATGCCAATACAAAACACAGTAATGTACTTCCCCCGCAAGCATGAGATGCTGAAATGGAAAAATGTGGTGAGCAAAACTTTTAGAGATAAAAACTGGAGTGAGACTGATCAGACTGCACAGCCCTGCAAATCTGACGTCTTTATGTGTGGAGCTTCAGCCTTTCCAGGTGCGATTTATCAAGTCTGCGCAGCTGACAGCATAGATTTGCATACACACTAAGGCTGTACGGTGGAAGTTGTGATGTTGCGCTAAGCTGTTAAGGTCACAGTTTTAATAGCAAAGAAGGTGAGTCACACACACGATTAAAAACTTAAACCTCTCCGCAAGTAGATGTTGCTTCGTTACAGCGGAAAAAAAAAAAAAAGTCCTCACACCTGACAGCAAATGTTGAGGAGGTTTCCATTTCAGCATGAAACCTGACACTTGTTTACGTGGTAAATTCAAACCTGTCCGGCTTACAACCTGATGTGGCTGCTTACTTGGATGAAAAGTGCCTCGTAAAAGCCCCTGCATTTGCATAAAACCTTTGATTTAACTCCGATGAATGCGTAGGAAAAAGCAGCAGCCGCTTTGTTGAGATTAGAAGAGTTTATTTGTCACATTAGTCAGAATTACCTATGTTGGTGTCAGTCGTGTGCAATGGGAGCAGTGCAGGAGGCATTAGGAGAGGAAAGGTGAATAGAGGAGCACAGCAAGGGTAGACACAAAGAAGAAAGAAAGAAAGAGATGCATTCATTCGACACCTCATTGCCTCATAAGGTGCCTCTCACCTCCTTCTGCTGATAATAACTATCTTTGCACGGTGTGAGCCATGGGAGAGAGGGAAAGCTCCCTTTGCTCCTGCTTCCTGCTTCCTATGAGGTCTTGATGTATTACAGATGTACCCAAGCAGCTCTGTTGGACTGAACTCTTCTCCTCGCAGTATGTTGGCTGGAAGGATGACTACTGTGACAGCTGGTGGTCTGTTGTGATGAAGGAGAGCTGTGGAGTTATATAAACTACCCGCTGAAGTCGGCTTTAGAAGGCTCTGTTGTTACAGGCACCCATGCAAAAGGACTGAAACGCGACTGAGAGAGAGGCAAAGAGATTAAAAGGGGGCGAGACGTGTGACAGGATCATGTCGGCCATATGTCGTCTTGCCTTTTGGTGTAACCGCTGCCTCTTTCGTTGGATTAAGTGGTCTTACAGCTCACTGTACCACAATCAAAGGGGTCATCCCAAACCCGCCGTGTGAACAAATTGGAGAAACAGGGAGAGATAAACAACACGTTGTCTCCACAAGTCCTATGTTTTTGTTTCTCACTTTGCAGTTTTGTCCAAGAACAGATGCTGGAACAGATGAACAACATGCCATCAAAAGAGGTCATGCTACTTTGGCCTCTCCTCTAAAACTGGAAACGTCTTTTTGACCAACAAGGCCACAAACCAATGTAGAGATTACTGTAAATGTTGTCCACATCTGTTGATTGGATGTTGTCCCTCTTTTTTGCAAGAAGATGATTAAAAAAAAAAAAAAAAAAACATATTGATGTTAACCTGGACCTGGCAAGTCTTTTTGGCACAAAACTCCAATCTTCCTGACCCAGTTTGCTCACCGCTGTGCCACTCATCACTTCTCGGATCTTGCAGAAAAAAGGAAAGAAAAATCAAACATTTTCCTGCACCTGTTTGTTTCACCTTTTCTTTTGCTATGGGTCAATTGGTTATCTAAGGTCCGCAAACACAAAGGGAGCCTCAAAAGTGTTTTTTTTTTTATTTTTTTTATTTTCTGTTCTCACTTTTCCTGGTTATGTGTCTGTTTGCTTCTGTCTAGACATTTACCTTCTTGTGTACAAAGTAATGAAAATTAAACACTATAGTAAACTGAGGAAGATGCATTAGACTACTGATTCACACTCCAACTATTGCAACAACTCATCCTTCATTCCTATTTTTCCTCTCTTATACTTTTTGTCTCAGCCTGCTTTATGTTAAAACTCTTTTATCAACTTTTCACTCATCTCGTGTTCCTTTGTTCTCACCTTGTGCAAATTGGCTATGCTTCATGAATTTCAATGCATTTCCCCCCCCAGAAATTAGAATCACATAACACCTCTTATCCAAATACAAGTATCTGGCAAGCCTTCAAATTTAGATGTCAGTCAAAACTACAAGTCTCCACTCATCGCTGTGTCATAGGTGTTGATGAGAAAAGGCATGTAACCTCTACTCTTGTTCACGTGTTCTGCAAAAGCTCAGCGGCCCCATCAATCCCGCCTCCATCAGCCTGACAGAGCCATAATAACACAAATCGCTGTGACTTTCAAAATGCAAAACGAAGGTAAATCAACAGTCAGCTCACATCCTCTTTCATTCTTACTATAATACAAAGAAAGAAGCAAGGTGATCTTGTGAATAACAATATATGCTTTCATTGTTACAGCTTATTATTCAGAAATGGCCCTTTTTTCTTATATTTTTATCAGATTTTCTGATGTTGACTTAACGGAAAAGGTTCATGTAATAGCTAAAACAAGCATCTAAAAGCTAAAGTGTCTAACGCCCACGCAGGGTTTTATACTGGTGCTTTGGCTCAGTTATTTTGGCCTTTTCTTTCTGGCTAACTGCAGCAGCACCAGAACCACTGATGGTTCAGTGCCACACTCTGATGGTTATCTTTCTGGTGAAAAAGGTTGTAGTCACTTGTGTATTTCTATTCAGACAGCATCGGAAAAATGCTCCGTCTGGATGCCATTTCTCTAACTACCCCCGAAAAGTAACGAGTAAACAAATCTCTCATACCAGCAAGGCTTGTTTTAAAATGTTTCAGTTTGTTTCGAGGCTGGATGCTGAGTAAAGTTAGATTTAGATTTCCACTGCTGAAGTCAACTAACGTTGAGATACACATTTATTCATTTGCACTGTCTGTCATCTCATTTGCTCTAATGAGCTTATTTATTTTTCTTTTCTTTCTGTTTAAGTTATTTTTATTTTTTTCCCACTGCAGCATCGTCTCAGATGGTTTTGTTTATCACTGGAACTTCTTTGAATGATGTATATGAACTTTTACAGTATTTCTTTTGCTTTAAGTAGCCACAAATTAAACTACTTCAATAATCAACATGTTTCTGTTGGCTTCTGTATCACTATAGAAGCTGTTTGTAAGCATACTGAAGAATCCAGCCTGAGGGCCGTCCTTGGGATGTTTTACCACAACTGTGTATAGATATTATTGCAGCAATGTAATGCATACTGACCATTGTTTCACAAAGTGCAAAATAGGACTCATAGTAGATTAGCTTAAAAAAAAAAAATCAGAAGAAATAGCATAACAGCTACTCAGCAGCACATCTACCGTATTTTTTTTTTAAGTGAAAATTTTCAAAACATTTAGAACATCACACAATCCCAGTTGTGTAATATGTAATTAAAAGGAGAGTGCAATGATTTGCAAATTTCTTACACCCATCATTTAATCACAGTAAGAAACATATCAATTGTTAAAATCAAGATTTTGTACCGTTTTGTGGGGATTCCAGTTTTGTCTACACAAACCACTTCTTGCAGCTCTTGAGTGGCAGGGCAGACCTAATTGATCCCAGCTGTTATCAATACAGCTGATGAGGTTTAACCAGCACATATTGCTTTGATTTGTTGTTTATATTTTTGGTATTTTGCGGTGTAACTAGGACCTTGAGCGCACAATTTCATTCTACATCATGTTCCACATGTGATGTGAATGACAATAAAATCACCTTGAACCTTGAACATAATACTGAGTTGGACCAGAAATCAGCGCTGCAACATTGGTTACCATATGCATTTTACTCCTGTTCATCCTCTTCCGTATGAGCATCAAGACTCCTTGTGTCTTCTCATCTCTACCTGGAGTCTGTGCCTCTTGTGATTCCTGCCGTGGAGTCCTCGACTGCAAATCCTCCAATAACCAAAACCAAGCATCGACTCCGCCTTAGTGTCTGACTTGCTACGCTCCAACTCATTGACTCATTGTCTTACCCGATAACAGCCATTGTCCTCATGGTCCTGGAATCCTCTGGCCTCCTCTCCAAGCCTGTGAATGACAGCAACACAGTAAGATAAACTAACACTGATAAGAACTGAGGAATTAGACAGATACTCACCATTTCTTATTTAACACAGATCTTCCCACTCCACCCGATGAACTTCATCCACCCATCCATTATCTTTTACCCTCTTCTTCCATTTCGGATCATGGTGGTTACTGGTGCCCATGTCCAACTATCAATGTGCGAGAAGTGAGGGACACTGGACAGGTGTCAAGTCCATCAAAGGGACACATAGAGACAATAGCGATAAACAACCATTCACTCTCTCACTCACACCTAGGGAAAATTTAGTTACCAATCAGCCTAATGTGCATGTATCTGATCTGTGGGAGGAAACCGGAGTACCCGGAGAAACCCACACATGCACGGCAAGAACATACAAACTCCACCCTGAAAGGTGTCTGGCCGGGATTTGAACCTGCGACCTTCTCGCTGAGAGGCAACAGCTCTAACTGAGCCACCACAATGAACTTAATATTGTAAATATACAACTTATATTTTATTACGTACAAGTCTCTTGGATTTCATTGTTTCAAATTTGGGGTTTATAAAATACATTTTTTACTGAAAATAGCATATTGTACAAAGTAGATGAAGCTAAGATAATTTGAATTTTAAAGCAGCTATTTATCTCAAAACCAAAATGAAACGGGGTCAAGTTTACCTGAACAGTGTGTGAACATGTAGGAACACAGGAGATCAGTTATATATGTTTAAAATCCCACTAATCCTATAAATGACCTTGTTGTTTCTATGACAGGCAATGACTCAAGTTGACTCCATAGGCATGCGGAGTGCTGCTTCCACAGCCATGTTGGTGCATTCCTTAACTAGAATGAAGAGGCCATCTCTCTTTTTTTATAGCATGATAATGTCACATAGCACACGGCTCTGGCCGGTCAGGAACGTGCCCACAAACATGACTTCTCTGTCAGGAGATTCTATTCAATAAGCAGCTGGTTTGTGTAAGTAGAGATAAAACTCCTCATCTGTAGGGCGAATGGGACTGAGGAGCGCTTATCTCCTGCGTCTGTACTCAGAGGCAGAGCAACTGGCAACCCACTGCAGAAAAACATAAACATCATTTTATAACCTCATTAGAACATGACCAACACTGACATTATGTTACAATGAATCACTGAACTTACATCTATTTTATATTATTCAGCTGCTTTCAAAAACGTTGCTTTTTCTTTGTCATCAAAACCTGCAATTTTAGATGTTAAAATTTTGTGATTTTACAACATGTACTAACACAATACTTTGTGATGGTCTTGCATCACAGCAGATTAGTTTACAAAAACATACCCCAAGAAACTTCAAACTTTAAAGATGACTATCATAAACTACAATATATTCTATATCAGCAAAACCCATGTTCAAAGACCATATACAAAAAGAAAGAAAGAAAATAAACAAAATAAAATAAAAACAATATATGTATAATAAGTTTTTTTTTTTTTTGTCTTCTTTTTTTTCTTTCAGCTGCTCCTTTCTTCAGGGGTTGCCACAGCGAACTAACTTGTACAACGATTTGACATTTGTTTTTTTGCTGGGTGACCTTCTTAACTCAACCACAGACCACGGAGCTACCACAGCCCTCTGTGTGGAGCAGAGAGCTGCCATCTAGGGTGCCTGTGGGAGCACATGGTGGAGCTTAGGCCCTTGCTCATGGGCCCCAGAGTGGAGCAAGTGAGGGTGGAGGCAGTGTGAACGTTTGACCTTTCCCACTCATTTTTTTTCTGTTTTCAGTCCAGAGATTTGAACCAGCATGCAGTCCCACCTGCTCTAACCTCTGTACCACCACTCCCCTAATAATATAATAAGCAGAAGATGGTGTTCAAACCTTGTTAATGTTCCATGTTTGGTTTCAGGACTGAATGATGATCAAAAGCATGCTGTCTCAAGTCACAGAGAGAAAAAGGGGAGTTAGGAATAACTGTTCCTGCATGGTGTGAGCATGATAACTTGTAAAATAAGTAAGATACCAACTTCTATTTTGGTGTGTGGCTACATCTGCATGTAAAAAAGATGGGGCCGAGATGGGGTAGAGGAAGGGCGGCCAACCTGACACCAGGATGTTCGACTCTCAGTCATTCCCACATGTCGTGGTGTCTCTGAGCAAGACACCCAACCTCTAATTGGCTCTCCGAGCACCCAACTGCTGCCCACTGATCCACCTGGATGTATCCCAGGTGTGATGGGTTAAATACAGGGAACCAGTTTTGTCATCGTATGGAA
>JAVCKU010000042.1:3454465-3467846 GCA_032273985.1 Hypsolebias coamazonicus | reverse complement strand
TCGTATTATTTCTTTTTTTTTTTACTCCTCTGTGAAATCAATTCTCTGATGGTCTATGAATGACAACTTCTGGATTTTCGACTTTGTGCCACCAACCTCGCTTGACCACTTTGAGTGGTGCTCTGGACCACTCAAAGTGGCTCCACAATCATCTCCTCCTGCACTGGATTCTATGAGGATGGCCCTGCTTGATGCTAGATCGCTGGCTAATAAAACTTTATTTTAAATTACGTTTATTGTTCCAGCGGACTGAACTTTCTTTTCATCACCAAGACTTGGAAACTTGGATCTGATCTGGTGAGTTCAGCTTTTTTTTTTTTTTTTTGGAAGTATTGACTCTGGATTGCTATGTTTTCAATGCTCCAAGGACAACTGGTCATAGTGGAGGATTACTGACTGCTTTTAAGACACATTTGAACTGCAGACAGCTCTGTGATTTGGCTAATTATGCGAGTTTCCAACTGCTCTGTTGTGAGATGGACTGCTCAAACCCAGTTCTGTGTGCTGTGCTTTATAGACAACCTAAATACACCAAAGCATTTTTGAATTAACTTTCTGACTTTCTAACTGGAATCCTGCTCAAATATGATTGTGTTTTAATTGTGAGGGATTTCAATATCCATGTCTGCTGCCATAATAGGCCATTAGTGCAGGACTTTTTAGCTCTCGTGTAGTCCTTTAACTTTGTACAGAATGTTGTTGGTCCGATTCACTAGCAGGGCCATACACTTGATTTAGTATTAACATATGGTATATTTGTCTTTAAATTAGAAATTGGTGACCTGTTTTCTGACCATAAACCATTTTTTTCAACACCTCATTGGTCTGTGAGTCCACACCTCTCACTCCAGCCAGGTCCTGTTGGATACTTGATCTTTCCACTGCTACTCTCTTCTCCACTGCCTTTGCCACTAATTTTGTTACTGACTCTGGACCCACTGTGTGTATGACTACAAATGAGTTACTATCTCAGCATCAGGAGATCTGTGTACAGATCTTGGATTCAGTTGCCCCGCTAAAGGTCAGGAATCCTAAATGCACACCCCATCCTTGGTTAAATGAGACCACACAAGCAGCCAGTCGTCAGTGCAGGAGAGCTGAGCATAAATGGAAGAAGTACAAACTTCAGGTCTCTTTTGTTATCTTAAAAACATGCTGAAAAGTGTACCGGACCACTGTTAAACAAGATCAAAATAAATATTTCTCCATAATTATCACCTTAAATAGTCATAACCTCCTTGGTCCTTTTAACACCATTAACTCCATTCTAAACGTGCCTCAGTCTGCCAGCATTGAGGCCTCTGTAGACATTTGTGATAAGTTTGTCAGGCATTTTGTTGAAAAGGTTGAGTCAGTTAGGTCATTGATTTCACACTCCACAGCTTACAGTATCCCTCAGCCTTTGTCCCCTGCTCTGCAGTCTTCAGTCAGTTTGAACCCATTTCCCTGTCATTTTTAAATTATGTTCTTGGTCATATGAAACCCTCAGGCCCCCGTGCTGATCCCATCCCTGCATCATTTTTTAAACAAGTCCCACCCTCCATTGGACCCTCTGTTCTTGCTCTTATAAACAGCAGTATGGCTACAGGTGTACAAAGTAGTTTCTGATGTTTTTAAACATGCAGTGATAACTCTATTAATACCTGGACTTGACCCTTCAATTTGTGCAAACTTCAGATCAATCTCAAAACGTCATTTTCTTTCTAAAATCTTGGAGAAATTCGTTTTTTATTCGACTAAACAAGTTTTTGAATGAAAATTGAATTTTTGAGATTTTTCAGTCTGTTTTTAAACAATTACACAGCACCAAAACAGCCATAGTAAGGGTCTGTAATGACATCCTTCTACCAAATGACTCTGGTCAGTTTGTGATCCTGGTACTCCTCGACCTTACAGCTGCTTTTGACACTGTTGACCACCTTATCTTCTTATCAGGATTAGAACACTGGGTTGGGATTATGGGTGCAGTGTTAGAATGGTTCCGTTTGTATCTGAGCGACAGGAGGTTTTGTGTTAATGTTGGTAATAGTTTATCTTCTTTTGTACCTCTTTCCTATGGGGTCTCACAAGGATGAGTTTTTGGGCCCCTTCTATTCTCACTAGCTATGTTTACATGGACAAGTTTTTCAGTCAACCTTTATTTAGGTAAGTTATATATTTATTAACAAGTTAAAACAAAGATGTCAAAGTAGCAAAACAGACAGATTATAAGTAATCTGATTAAACGGCCATTCACACAAAAAAAAACAATGTAAACACCCCATTTGGATTATTTTTTGTTGGTTCAGCTCAATCTGAATGAATTTGTAATTTGAATAAGAGGGGTGGTGTATGCAGATTCATAATCTGAATGGTGTGCATGTAAACACTTAATCTGATAATTTTATTCTGATCGTGACTTGACTGTGCATGTGTGACCTATGTCTACCTCACGTATTTCCACCTGGCTTAAATGCTAATATGTCGGAGAAGCAAAACTTGTCGGTGAGCAATACAGCATTTCTACTAGAAACTTTGAAAGAGCTCAAAATTTCTGTATTGCCTGTGGCTAAAGCAGGGAGTGCAGTAATGTATCCACCGTCAATAAAACCTGGCGCGGGTCCATTTTGGGCGCTCAGGTTTGTTTACTGTATGTTCATCATGGAAGTAAAACAGAATAAAACGTCTTCTGTGTTTTTCTTTTTTTTTAGGAAAGTTACCACTCTGTACATGTCACTATTTCTATTTTGAATGAAAGCATGCTGCCTGTAAACACTTGTGAACAGATTGTGCTTCTTTAAACTATACATTTGGATAATTTTATCTGAATACATTTCAAACTGGTCAAAGAATGTTGTACATGTAAACATAGCTATTGTATCTGTTCCTCTTGGGGTTTATCCTGAGGAAACACGGTCTTTCGTTTCATTGTTATGTTGTCAGATTTATCTACCCTTAAAACCCAACCGCTACAGCTCCATTCATCTTCTATTAGAATGTCTCAATCTCAGGGCATGGATGGTTTCAATTTTTTTTAAGTTTTAATGATCAGAATACAGAAGTCATTGTGTTTAGCCCTAGCTGTACCGCTGTTATTGATCCCGTTAATCTTGGCTCTCTTCAGCCATATCTAATCTTGGGATGGTTTTATACTTGGACTTTAAGTTCAATAAACATATTAACTCTGTTCTTCAAAAAAGTTTTATCCAATTAAGGCAGGTAGCTAAACTTAAGTTTGTGCTGTCCAGATGTGACCTGGGAAAGTTAGTCCATGCAGTTGATACAACCCGGCTGGACTACTGTAACGCACTTTATGTTGGGGTCAGTCAGGCTTCACTGTCACATTTCCAGCTCATCCAAAATGCTGCAGCTCAGCTATTGACAGGAACTCATAGGTTTGAGCATATTTCACCAGTTTTGTCCTCCCCTCACTGGCTTCCTGTGTGTGTCAGAATCCATTTTAAAATCCTCCTGTTGACCTTTAAGCGCATTAACGGCCTTGCACCTGCATACCTCTATGACCTACTTCAACCTTATGTTCCTTCTCTGGTGCTGAGATCATCTGATCAACTGCTTTTGGTTGTACCAAAAACCAGGCTGAAGCTCAGAGATTGGACTTTTTTAGTCATTGGCCCTAAGCCTTGAAACAATCTGCCCATTACCATTAGACAGGCCACCTCAGTCCTTGCTTTTAAATCTTTCCTGAAAACACATCTGTATTCACTGACAGTTAACACAGTATGATCTGATTTATTATCCATTGTTTCTCATTGTGTTTGTGTTTTTATGCTTTTATCTTTGATGCTTTTAATTACATCTTGTTAATTTTTACTTGATGCTGTGATTTCAAAGTTAAGCACTTTGATAACTGTTTTACATGTGCTCTATGAATAAATTTGATGACTTATGTGTTACTTCTTACACAGGACTAGTCAGATCAGGGTTTCATTGCAGAAGAACTGATCAGTACTGTGTGGTATGGTAAAAACAGTCACCCAGGTGAGGTAAAGTGGGCCAGGATCCCAGTGCAATAAAGATGTGATGTATGACTGTAATTTTTCATTTAGAGCTTTATAGATATGCAGATACCAATACTTATTGCATTTACAGTCACAGACGAAAGAATCTTCTCAATATAGCCAATAATAAACATCAAGGCTGAGTCAAATCAAAGCACTTAGATGTGAAGATAGCAGCGTGTCTGGATTTTACATCCCTGTATTTTTAAAAGGCTAGGAAAGTTTACTAAACAGTCTCTGCCAATTAACCCAAGAAAATTAATTATATGTTTGTATTTAAAATATTGTAATGTTCCAACAAAGGTTATGGTATTTGTGAGACTATTAGTTAACAAGTATAGTAATCAAGTAAAACCAGTAGAAGGGTGTGCTAATTATCAGGCATTTCTACTATAGAGCAACGTCCGTGGTGCTCTGGTTTGCTCTAAAACCAAACTTATCATGTACAGAAGTGAAGGCACTACTTGCAGGATATGAAATCAAAGACAAAAAATGTTACCGGAACATTATCATATGACACATTTACTTTGTTAAAGAGTTTACTCAACAGTTTTCCAGATATGTAAAAATAATGTAAACAAGCGGTATGATGTTCCCCATCGCTAAGGGTAACAGAGAATGCAAGAAAACCTTGATGTTTTGGTACAAAAAAATCTAAGTGCGTGGAATTTACACTGTGCAGAATATAGGTAGTTTTTGTTGTTGTTTGTTTTTTTGTTCAAGGCAGCTCAGAATGATGGATCCAGGCGAGTGTAGGGAGCAATAGTATCCATGATCAGACAAAATGGCAGTGCCAGGGGGTGGCCAGCCACCATTCTGTTACACGTTTTGCCTTCAAAACTACCTAATTTGCTTATGCCATAGATTCAACAAGGTGTTGAAAACATTCCTCAGAGATCTAACAAAGTTAAGTCCTCTGAACAGATTAAAAAAAAAACTTGTTGAAACGTTTATCTTTTATCCAATAAACTTCTTCAGTCTGAGGCGCTACAATAAACTCAGTCTTATAAGCAGCACCTTTTCATAGTGGTGGCCGTAGTGATCACCTTCTCATGCTGTTTGTCGCAGCTCCTTAGACTCACAAAGTCTTTTGGATAAAACACAAACATTTCTACAATCTTTTTTTTTTTAACCTGTCCAGAGGACCTGACATAACTTTGTTAGATTTTTCTACCTAGATTATTGAGCATGCATCAGGATATTCTTCAGAGATTTTGCTCCATATTGACATGATAATGATCATCCCGTTACGTCAGGACCAATCATAACCTCCTAAATGCAAGTTGTGACTCAAATCAAAGACAATGTTCAACTTCTCAAAATGGTGCAGTTAAAACCGAAGATTGCACAATGAAATATCACTAACACAAAAAAAAACTTTAATGATAAAATAAAGCAATCGTCAAAGTAGTTACTAGAGAAAACGATACTCCCTTTTAAACAGACGTGCTTTCACACACATCTGGAAAAAAATAAAAGTCCAACAAATGATAAATAGAGTCAAAAAGACTCAAAATATGAAGCTTTAGATGGGCGCCACAGAATATATATTATACAACGTTAATTTAATTTATTCAAGAGGTAAGCTGACATAATGAGATCATTGACTTCTTACCATTTCCTTTGCAGGTAAGACACTGCTCTAAAATCTGAATAGATTCTGTACGCCTTTATATTTATTCAGTCATATTTCACTGGTTTACACATTTTTAATGAGGCATTTAAATTATTCAATAATAATGTCATACTACTTTAAGATTTTGTAGCAAATATCTATATGATCTTACCTGTTTTGTTTTTTGCTTTTCCTGTCAGATATGTGTTTTTGCTCTTTGGTAATAGGAGTAAAACAGCAGAGAGATTAAATTTAGGACAACAATCTTGCAGCACAAGATCAAAATTCTGCATTTTGGGACACAAAATGGACCGTATAGAGTTTTAACAGCCTTTGGAACTTGCAGGACCTCAATTCACCCTTTCACTCAACCCGATCTACAATATCAGCCTGGTAATGACAAAAAGGCTGTTGTCCCCTTTGGAATATTAAAGCGTTTCAATCCCCCCTTTTTTTTTTTTTCTGATGATGGTGCAGGTAACTGCCTTGTCAGCTCTCTTTAGAATCCTGGCTGAAGGTTCTCTGCCTGTAAGTTTTGCCTGTGTGATGACGTTGTACAGAAGCCCATTTATGTGTCATCTGTTCCAATATAGTAGAAAGCTCCCAGGCTCGTGGCTCCCCCACACCCTCCACAGAGGCGGCAAAAAGATAAAAATGACACACTGATAAACACTTGATTTAAGAGCTCTCTCCTGCAGTATATATTGCCGGCTGGTAAATGAGTTTTCTTTTTATAAAAATCTAATTACACTGTATGTCATCTATTTACACGTAGGACATGGTATCTTAATATCTGTGAACTTATTTTCATTAAATTTGTCTGTTTTAGGCCAGAGGAGGGAAAAAAAGAGCGAGTATGACACACTTTCTTATGTTGGCGTCTATAGAGTTGTGCCTGCAGCGTTCTGTCACATCTGGTAACATGAGTTAGGCCACACAATTGCCAAAACATGTGAATGTGTGCCTTTTCTTAGTACTTCTGACATATAATGTGTTTGTTTATCCAAGGGCTATTTTCCATTTCTTTGCTTTTAGTTTAAGTTTGTCCATATTTTCTAAAATAGATTGTGGGGATGATTTTATTTTCATTTCAAAAGAAACTTTAGTAAATTTAATTTGGCCTAATTCATCAGCTTACAAATATGAACATAAAATAAAGGCCTCGTATGCCTTAATGAAATACATATATCCTGTCACCAGACTTGTAAAACAATTTGTGCAAAATCAACACACTATCGCAAGATATTCATGCTCAGTAATCTAGGTCAAAAATCCAACAAAGTTAAGTCAGGTTCTCTGGACGGTTTCATGTGAACTTTGATGTTTTGAACCATTTTGGCCATGACTGCCTCCTATATTCGTCGATGGGGTGAGGGTGGACTCCTAAAACCATCTTATCACAATAAAACTTGTTGGCCCACTGTGTGTGTGTGTGCTGCTTGGGGGACTGATTTTGTTGAGCTCCTCAGACTAATGAAGTCATATGGATGAAAGACGAAAGGTTTTGATTAAAAAAAAGAAACCATCCATAGGACCCAGTGGTGTAGTCTATGTGATACGCGGGCATACGTTTTATACCCACTAGAAAAATGTAGACTACACCACTGAGAGGACCTGACTTAACTTTGTTGGACTATCGCAAAATGTTCACACTCTGGGCTGTGGGCAAATCTCAGCTACAGTCACACCAAATTTCAGCTCAAAAGCTACAAAATTGACAGAGTTATGGTTATTTTAGAGTTTTCTAAGGTCTGTTGGCTGTGGCAGCCATCTTATATTGTGTTGACCCAAAAAAATAATAATTTGTAAATGTATTTCCAATGATGTTGAAGTGCCATTAAAATCTATCCAATGGTTTATGAGATAACTTGCTAACAGACAGACCATGTTGACTCAAGATAGTTAATGGCTGACAAAAAAGAAGATTATGTGCATTCTATTGGTGCTTATAATAATTATTGCAAATCAGTCTCAGTTATTGTCATGCAAAATGTTTGGTATCTGTAAAAATGTAAAATTTTTATTCATGCTTTGGTTTTGAAGGTCAGCTGGCTGTGGCAGAAGTCTTGGATTGAGTTATTCAGAAAGTTAATTAGTTGTAGAGATATGCACAATGCTTAGTTTGGTGAGTTTGATAAAATTTGGTCTAATAGTTAACAAGATATTTTCAGACAAACCCATGAAATACACACAAATCTGTGCCTGATTTTGGCTTTTGGTATGAAGCAATAAATATGTTTGGCATATTCTAATGTTAGCGTTTTATTTAATCATTATGCAGACTATCATCTGTAAAATCTATGGAAAATATTGTATTTCATACAGATTTTAATTCTCAAAATCGGCACATTTTATTTATATTAATTATGCATTTTTGCAGGGCAGCATGTTGGCACATTGGTAGAGCTGCCGCCTCTCAGCGAGTATGTTACTCTGGTTCAAATCCTGGTCAGGCGGGGCCTTTCTGGGTAGATCTAAAAAAGCTAAGTCTGGTCCTCTGGACATTCAGGACCAGACTTAGCTTTTTTAGATTTTTCTACCTGGATTATTGAGCATGCATCAGGGTGCTTTCTGGGTAGAGTTAACATATTCGCTTCATTCATCCGTGGATTTTCTCTGGGTACTCCGGTTTCCTCCCTCAGACCAAAAACAGGCATGTTAGGCTGAAAGGTAAATTATCCCTAGGTGTGAGTGGGAAAGTGAATGGTTGTTTGACTCATTTGTCTCTACGTGGCCCTGTAATGGACTGAAGACATGTCCAGGGTGTAACCCGCCTCTTGCACAGTGATGGCTGGATATAGGCAACAGCGAACCACACAACCAGAAAAGGAAGATGGGTAAAGATAATGGATGCATTTTTGCACACATTCAAATTTTTTTTTCTTACCAGTGGATACAAAAAAGAAAAGTAAAATGTGAACGTCTGACTTTTCTTCTTTTGGTAATGCAATTACAGATCTTTCCTCAAACGTGTTTGTGACTGCTGAGTCTTAGTTATTTTCTGTACACAGAACTTTGAAGCTTTCTGATCATTTTATTTTTGACACCAAAAGGTCAACGGTCTCTCTACAGACAATTAAAAGCAGCTGGTGTGAAGGTCATATAACTGTTCCCAATTTAGCTGGACTCAATGAATTGTAAAGCAGAAGCAGTTGTCAGAATATTGGATCTTGACAGAGTGAATAAAAGTTAAAATAACGGTTTGTCTGCTGCAGATTGTACTGGGGGAAATTCGGTTTTACTGAGAGGCATTTATATTATCATAGCTGATTTTATTGTATTTATTTATTTTTTTTTCCTTTTTTCTTTTGGCTGCTCTGTTCTTCAGGGGTTGCAGCAGCGAACTAACGCAGACAAAGACCTGCAAATTGATTTTACGCCAGATGCCCATTCTGATGCAATCACAGACCACCCAGCTACCACAGCCCTCTGTATGGTGTAGAGGGCTGCTATCTAGAATGTCCAGGGAGATGACGGGAGTTAAGGGCCTTGCTCAAGAATTTGCCTTTGATGTTGTCTGTCTGGGGAGTTGAACAGATACCTTCTGATCACAGGCCCACATTCTCCAACCTCTGCACCACCACTTGCCCTAGCTAAGTTCATTGTAATGCATTGTTATAAAACAGTGGTCCCCAACCTTTTTTGCACCACAGAACGGTTTAATAGACTATATTTTATTTTCACGGACCGGGGGGAGTCCGAAGGAATGGAATTACTGAAATAAATAAACTTTTTCCATAATATTCTAATTTTATGACCAGCACCTGTATTTCAAATTTACTTTTAATCACTTTATGTGTGATTTATAAGTGTATTAAGTGCAGGATGATGTCTTATTTAATTGGTATATCCCACACTGGGGTCAGCTGTGCCTCGTCATCCTCCCTGCTCCACAGTCAGTCACACATCAGATTGTACACAAAAGTGCAGGAACTTATGCACAGTGCAAAACTTTAATTACATTTGTGCTTTTCTAATAAAATTGCCCATGACTTTGAAATTTTAGGGGCGGAGATTTTTTTTTAAGAGCAGAAGCAGAAATGCAAAGGAACAGCTCTGATGTGAATTCAAAAAAGTGAAAGACAAAACGTGCTCTGATGTGATATTAGAAATCTTTGTTTAAAATTATAGTTTTATTTAGTTAATAGTTTCACAGTCACACTTTGTTAGGCGGGTTGAAAAATATGCAGAGTAATCCTTCAAATGTGCAGACACGGCCGCACGCCTCCTCCTGTCTGCTCCGGACCACGCAGCTAAATTATTCCACCCAAACGGGCAATGTAGAACCAATGTGCACATGCATCTAAGAGGAACTGAAACTTAACACGTATGTATGTTGACCTGCGTCAAGAGTGTTTCATTGACAGACGTGGTGGAGAGAATCTAGTGATTTTTCAAAAATAAGTCTTTTTTTTTTTTTTCCGTGTGGCTCGCCACAAAATGACTCGCGGCCCGAAACACGTCCGCAGCCCAGTAGTTGGGGACCACTGACATAAAAGACACTGCTCAGTGGTTATTTTTAACTGCAGGATTAACAACAGTTTTGAGATAATGAAGGTGTTATTGACCCTGGAGTCTCTGAAAGGAAAAACAGGGGGAAGAGGATTTTTATAACCGTCTTCTGTCATGAGCGAATGAAGCTACCGTGGATAAAACTTAATGTCACAACGGACACACAACCAAATTTAACTGGAAAATATGTTGGGCTGCTGAAAAGAATCTAGAATAAAGTGAAGGAGGAAAACTCTGATCAAGATGTTATTGTTCATCATCACATCATCCATTAGGAATCACTGTAAGTCATGCTTTGTGTGTGAAACTCTTAATTGTGCATGAATTATAAAAAAAAAAAAAAAAAAAGTGAAAGACAAAAACATGTATGAATTATTGTGCAGGTACTCTGGTGTAATGCTGCATAAGAGGAGCTGCAGAAGGATGATGTCTGCTTCCATTCCCAACCTGCTGCAGATGACCTGCTGTCCAAATGTATATCCTGTAGCTGTAAAAAGCTTTGTGAGGAGTTTGTAGAGGTGAGCTGCCACTTTATTTTGACTTTTCTCCTGTATTCCATTAGCATAGTGAGGTAAGAGAAAAGACAGTGGTCTGTTTTGTTTGTTGTTTTGGTCTGAAGTTGGTAAGACTCCACAAAGTCAACAATTTTACTTGAAGTTTATTATTGTTTGAACGAATTGTTTGGAAAAAAAAAGGGCAGATATAATAAGATTTTTTTCTTCTTTCTGCTGCTTTTCATTTTATATTTTGTATTCTTATCATTTATGGGATTTTTTTAATGAATAAACTTTTAAATAAATAAATAAATAAATAAACTTAACTATTGTAAATAAAAATTACTTTTCTATCATATAATCATGACTTACTGGCTGCTTGAGTAGTGCTGAAGGTGTAATCGTCCATAATTAATTGGGTCTCGGCGGCTGTTATTGCATTGGGGGTGTAACACCACACATACACTCCATCCATCTGTTCCTGGCCCGGCCCTTCACTCCAATTTGAGAACTCAGTGTGTGGCCCGCGAGTCCAAAAGTTTACCCACCCCTGGTCTACAGCTTCAGAGCTTTTTGCAAGATATTCCAGGAAACAGGAGCGAAGTGGGAGAAGGCCCTTTTGCCTTGTTCGGTCTGCACTGAGGGAACACTGCAGGTAATCATGTCCTGAGAGCGCACATTGTAGCTGCACTCATGCAGAGACATGTAGGAGGAGATGTATGAAGGCAGCAGACCAAGAAGTGATTTAAAGATGAAAATGTACCAGTGGAAGAGTCTGCGTGAGGTTAATGATGACCAGTTAACCAGTGAATACAGGGTGCAGTGGTGGGTTCTGTGGTTACAACCAGTTATGAATCTTAGTGCACCATGATAGACAACATCCAACATCTGCAGGGTGCTTGTAGGAGCGTTCATGTAATGTCACTGTCATTTGAGGGAAGGAAAGGGGAAAAGTAAAAATGCTCACTTTTTCATACTAATATATTTTTTCTGCCTCTTAACTGCCAAGAAATTATTGTGTGAATGTTCAAGCATTCTCATTATTCAGATCCGTTTTTTTTTTTGTATGTTTTTCTGTATGTATTGTTCTGCAGTGTTTGTGCTATTTTAACAATCATGGGTCAAAACGTTCAGTTCCTTCAGGACATTCCTGCTCCAACTTCTGTGTAATTTTAAACTTTTGAAATATTTAACTTTTTTTTCTCAATTTATAAATGAATGGAGCTCTTTCACATCCTTCATCCCTTTGTGCTTTTAAAACCTTTTCCTGCTCATTAAAATTTTTCTGTTCTGCTTAAGTTTATGGTAATTTAATCAAATCTCAGTTTTATTAGCTCATTTACACCTTTTTCTGTCTTTTCAACTATTTTATGTCTCTTTCAGCTTCTGTCTGCTAATTTCAGCTTTATAGTTTTTTTTTTCTCCAGCTGTTGAAACTCCTTTTAACATTTACCAGGCAATTTCTGCTTCTTTCTGCTAATTTCTTTGTTTTCTCAGCTACATTTAATCTATTTGCCTAACATGCATGCTGTGGTTTGTTGGGGAGATTGAAGTACGGTACCCGTAGATGTGCAGGTAGATCATGCAGCAACCACCCCCCAACAGAAAGACTGGGAGGAGATCCTGTGATCTTCTGCAAACAGGAAGAAGGCTGTTCTTCTTGACAATGAGCTGGTTCATTTGAGTGCCTGAAGTTTTGCACACAAAATTGTTTTGGTTTTAGTTTACTGAGAATGTTTCATTGATCTACTGATCTCAACATTTTTTGTGAGCTTTACTGGTTTTAAAATTGTAAAAGAGCACATTCAGATTCAATCAGACAAAGTTGACCTGTTTTATATTTGCAAATCAAGCCTGCAAAAGTTGTCCAGTAGTGTGAGGTGGTGGACACGCTGGACAGGTCTCCAGTCCATCACAGGGACACAGCGAGACAAACAACCATTCACTCTCTCACTTAGAGTTACCAATCAGACTAACATATATGTTTTTGGTCTGTGGGAGGAAACTGGAACATCTGGAGAAAACCCACGCATGCACAGAGAGAACATGCAAACTCCACCCAGAGAGCCCCCCTCCGGCCAGGATTTGATACAGCAACCTTCTCACTGAGAGGTAACGCTCTACCAACTGAGCCACCGTGCCGCCCATCAAACAAAAAATATATAACTATCTTTTCAACATTACTTGAGAGAAAGATAAAAACTTTTCCTACTTTTACCTAAATATTGAGTGCAATTGCTTTTGCATAATCTGACTGCTGTCAAACTCATGATGACTGTAATCGGTGTGAATTGAAAGAGGATTAAACTTTATCAGTCTTATATTTAAGATGTTTTGTGGGTGTTAAATAGCAGACATGTATGAAAAGTTTTCAGCAACAGGCTGTGCACTAAAACAAGTCAGTGTGTCTGAGGTCCTGTGAGCAGTGACGTAAATACTGGAATACAGAAATATAAATTTTATCAAAATAATATGAAGGTATTTCAAGCTCTTAAAACATTTCATGTCTAAAAATATAAGACTTCTGAAGCAGTAGTTTGAAAGGACTGGAGTTAATTTGGAGATTCAGTATGAAGACCTTTGTTTATTTTTAAAGCAAAAAACTGTATTCATCAATTTAATCAATGTATTTATCTGCATGACAACATAAAAATAACATATCCACTTTATTTGAAATCCAATATGCAGGTGCTGGTCATAAAATTAGAATATCATGAAAAAGTTGATTTATTTCAGTAATTCCATTCAAAAAGTGAAACTTG
>JAVCKU010000042.1:3372990-3384632 GCA_032273985.1 Hypsolebias coamazonicus | reverse complement strand
ACCTTTCTTTATACTTGTTTAAAAAAAAAAAAGTTTTAATGATTTAAAAAACGGCCACTCCATTTTCACTTAGCTTTATTTATAACAAACTTTTTGAACACAGACAAAAAAAAATGGAATAATGTCGCTCAACTTTATTCATAACAAACTTTTTGAAATTGTTCTTTTTTGTCTGTGTTCAAAGAGTTTGTTATAAATAAAGCTAAGTGAAAATGGATCGGCTGTTTTTCATTTATTTAGAGTTGAGTGAAATTATGTTGTTTTTTTATTTTTTATTTTTTTGTCTGTGTTCAAAAAGTTTGTTATAAATAAAGCTAGGTGAAAATGGAGTGGCCGTTTTTCATTCATTCAACATTTGTTTATACAGGTTGAAAAAAAAAGGTTGAATGAATGAAAAACGTCCACTCCATTTTCACCTAGCTTTATTTATAACAAAGTTTTTGAACACTGACAAAAAAATGGAATAATGTCACTCAACTTTATTCATAACAAACATTTTTTTTATTGCATTTTTGGGCTCTAGTGGCCTTTATTGTAGCAGAGGGTGGGGGTGAAATGGAGTGAGAGAGAGGGGGAGATATTGTGGAAAGGTCATTGGGACTGGGACTCGTACCTGAGACACCTGCAGAGAGGACTAGTCTTAAAACATGTGCCATGCTCTTAACCCCTACACCATAGCAGCGGCACTTTTAACAAACTTTTTGAAATTGTTCTTTTTTGTCTGTGTTCAAAAAGTTTGTTATAAATAACGCTAAGTGAAAATGGAGCAGCCGTTTTTCATTTATTTAAGTGCTGGTGAAGATTCTCAGTCATCCAGGACATGATAAAATCAAAAAAAGTGTTCAATGCAGAAACAACTGGACTTTATTTGACTTTATTTATTTCAAATAAAGTCCAGTTGTTTCTGTATTGAACACTTTTTGATGAATTCACTCTTCAAATCCATCAGGGACGAGGGACTTCAGAGTACTGCTTGTTTTTTTTCTGGGTGGGGGCGAGTGTTTGCCCCAGCTTGGGTTCAATAACTTATTCTCCTCTTTCAGACGTCTGCTGTGCAGCACAAGTCGTAAAGCATGAACTGGCCCATTGTCTCGGGCTTGAAAAACAACAGTTAAGTTTGAAGGCACCTAACTGACCTCCAGTCCAACCATGCGGCCCGTGCCTCTGGAGGTGCTTCATATAAGGTAATGTTTTTGGATTACGTGTCAGGTTTCCAATCTCTGGGTTGTCCCACTGAGTCAGGAGAAAAATATCTGTTTCTTTGTTTGATGATTTATTTCAGTTCTCCACCATGCTGGGCACTTTGAGCACTCGATTTGTTTTGAGCTGCTTTTCTGAAAAAGAACGGGGAAAAAAAAGGAGCCGTTGGGGCAGCTGGATTTTGTGAGGGTTTCCAGACGAGGTCTAAATACATATGAAGGAACACAAGGCGCCATAAGAACCACAGCGGTGAGTAATGGAGCGACTTAACTCGCCGGGTTCTGCATAAAAGGCTTGTGGATTATAAAGAACACAGTGACGCTCTGTTGTGCTCGCTGGTAATTTGTTGTGAAAAGTCACGAAGCACAGATTCTGTTTCTCAAGAACCCTTGACACATGTCCCGTCTCAGGTAGCACTTCATGTAGGATCGCTACATCACACTGGGGTAAAAAAATCAGTGTACATACTAAATCTGAATATAAAGTTTACATTGTAACTAATGAGAAGCCAGACATATTTATGATTTTGAAACATTTACAAACGGTAACTGCTAGAATAGAAATAAGGAATACGAATAAAGACTCTTTGTCCAGATAAAAACCTAGCATTTCTTGAAATAATGCAAGCCTCCAACTTTTCACGTCAGAGTTTTAGACTATCATCTTATGTTGAGAAATTATAAATGTATCATCAACCATTTTTGTTTAAAACTTTAAAAACAACATTAAAAAGGATCTCTTGTGCTCTTGTGATTTTTCATGATCTGTTAGTGCTCGAGGTATGTGTTGGGGATGACCTTTAGCTACTACCATACCAAATTTTAGCTCAACATAAATATTTAAAATTCAATGAGGTATTTGTGTTTGATGAGGTTGTTTAGTTGTGGCAGCCATCTTGAACTGGACTGATTGCAAAAGTTAGTCATCCATCAAACATTATAATCTGTATTATACATTGATATTCTCTGTTTTTTTATGTCTTGTGTGATTCCTTGTGTATGCTCTTTTGTATTGAAACTCTGGCACAACAATTTCCTGCTGGATCAATACAGTTCTATCTTCTCTTCTCTTATCATTTCTTATCTTAAACGGGCTCTGATAGTTTGTGTAAAAGTTTAATGTTTAAAAAGAAGAAAGGTGAAATCCTAACTAAAACTCCAAAATATCTACATTCTAACGATAAGGAAGTGTTGTAAAAAGACTAGCTAAAGAACAAAAGTAGAAAAACATGAGCTAAAAGTAGCAGATTAGTAAAAGGGTCAAAGGGCAAACAAAAATATAAAAATGCTAGCTAAAAGCTAAAAATAAGAAAAAAAGGCTAGCTAGAACCTAAAAGTAGCTAAAAGTAATGGGCTACCTAAAATTAACTTATGGTTAAGTAAAAGAAATGAGACGAAGCAGATTTCAAGGTTAACATTTTTGATGGTGGTGGTGGGGTGGGGGGTGACTGAAGAGATTTCAGTGTATTTGTATGGAGAAAGGTAAAAATAAATAAATAAAAAAGACATTTTCAAAACTGTCAAAATTACCAAAATCAAAACCTGATTATGTTAATGGCTAAAATGTTACAAAAGCGCAGAAGTTTGGTTTGGAGAGTAGAAAACTTACCAAAAACTCAATCAGTGTTTAGAAAATAAAGTTTCTAGAGTTGGAATCAAATCGTGAAAATTCTAAGGTCATGAGTTGGACTTCTTATCCCCTTTAGAGTGCACATTTAGCCACTTTGCTTCACCCCTGTTTGTAGCAGCTAAAATCTTCAGCGAGCTCATTTATTTAGTTTACATTTACTTTACAGGACTAAACACACACTGGTGTGTTTCCCCCATAATGTTTGTCTCTGTTTGGCTGAAGCGCCTGTGATCAGACGCCCCCTGATTCTTCTGTCAGAGGTGACTGCTCTAATTAGAGCCCAGCATCAAAGCTGCAGGAGTCAGAAGTCACTTAGGGTGCATTCACACCATCCCTGTTTAGTCCACTTTAATCGAACTCTAGTCCGTTTGCCTAGAAAGTCCGGTTCGTTTGGGGAGGATGCAAACCAAAAAAGCGAACTCTGGTCCACCTAAATAGCGAGGTCTCGGTTCGGTTGAAGTGAACTTTGGCCCGGTTTGAATACATTGTGAATGCAAGCGGACTGGAGACCACTCCAAAAGCAGGAAGTGGACTACAGCGCAGGACATTCTGTGTAAATACAACCAAAACAAAACTTGCATTTCTCTTACCTCATATGGCGCCGTCAGCTGCTTGTGTGAAACGCAACACCCTCCATCGTTTTCTGCTTCATCTTCCTCTCATGCTGAGTCCATTGTTGAAAAATGTTTGTTTGGCACATGTGACACAGACAAAACAGAAATCCTAAAAGCACTAAAATTTGATGCCACTCCATTTTTGATTATATTTCCAGAAGTAAGTTGCACTCAGTGTCTTCTTCTGAGGTTTTTGTGTCGTTTCCTTCAATAGTTCTTGGTACAGCGCCACCACAGGTGAGGGTGGTTGGCTCGATTGACTCAGTGCAGTGTGAATATGAAACACACCAGCTGAAAATGTGAACAAATGTTCTGAATTATGGTCCCCAATCGAACCAAGTCTACCCGACTATCAGATGTGAAAACGATCTAAGTGTCGAGAAACGTTTAGGACTGAGCTGGAGACGATTTAAAACAAGAAAAGTTGACTGTGTGAATGTGAAAATGAGGAAATGGAAAAAGGCGGAGTGAAATAATGTCAAACTAAATGTGCTCGAAAGGCCATGACACGTGCACATTTCACAAAGAACATGATTAGAAATATGTGCATGTTCCTGAAACTTTTCTTTCTTTTATTTGTGTTCATTTTAATTCAAAATGAGTTCCTTTTTAATATGCAGCAAATTTTAAGACATTTACAAAAAACAAAATGCATTCATTAAATTTACCGCCATCCTAATTTGAATATAAATTAATTCCTCAGGTACCACAAAACAAACCCTCTTATGTAAAAGCCGACAGTGAAGTCACTTAAAGTTTTGTAAAAAAAAAAAAAAAAAAAAAGTCATTTTTAGCAAAGGTGAACAACTGAGGACAAATTTTAACTCAGCACAACTGTTATTTTCTTTAAAAAAAATAAAATTGTAAAAATAACAATAATAATAATTGTGTAATCAGGACTGGTTAAATAGACAACAAATTATTTTCTTTTTGTAAATAAATAAGATCATCAGTGCCCTGAGATGACTTCTGTTGTGACTTGGTACTATAAACTGAATTTAATTGAATTGTTAAAAAAAATAACAATAAGTGAAGTACATGCGCTTTTTTGCTTGTGACTGAAAACATTATGTCATCATCAGACTGAACCAAACACTGAATTATTCATTTCAGACAATAAGCGGCTGTAAATGAAACATATAGTAAATAAATCGTTTTCACTTCCACACATCAGCTAACACGATGAAGAATACTGTTAATTGTAAATATTAAACATAAATTGCTGAGTGCAGTATCCATATGAGAATAACTGACATACTTGTGAAGAGCAGCTGTAAGCTTTTAATTCATTAACAGCAGATTATAACGGGCCTCAGAATCCAGCCTTTGCATCGAGGGGTTCCTGCGGGAGACTCATCAAATTGGCCTTAAAAACATGTTTATGGAAAATAAGCCAATTTCTTTTTCAACATAATGTCACAACAACGTACAATTGGTTCAAAAGCACATTAAGTTTTAAACATGAGTTTAAAAATAGAAAATGGTTACACTGAAAAAGATGTTTCATCCCATTATTTCTGTTCTTATTAAACAAAATTAAATTAAAACAGGGCAGCACGGTGGAGCAGTTGGTTGAGCTGCCTCTCAATGAGCAGGTTGCTCCTGTTCAAATCCCGGTCCGGGAGCCTTTCTGGGTAGAGATTGCTTGTTCTCTCCGTGCATGCGTGGGTTTTCCTCGGGTACTCCGCTTTCCTCCCACAGACCAAAAACATGCATGTTAGGCTGATTGGTAACTCTGAATTGTTCCTAGGTGTGAGTGAGAGAGTGAATAGTTGTTTGTCTCGTTTGTCTATAGAGAGCAGAGCAGGGAGAAGTAACACGGTGTGTGTGTGTGTGTGTTTGTGTGTGTGTGTGGGGGCGGGGGGGCGGTTAGAGCAAAAAAGCTGCCACCTCTCGCAGAGCGAGGGAGGAAAAAACTCTGGGTAGTGACTGAAAGAACAAGATCACACATGTGGTGGAAACAAGTTTCTCTGCAGGGTAACTGGACTCTTCCTTAAAGACGGAGCGAGAAGTTCAATTATCCTTGATAGCGAGGAATCTTGGTTTGAGAGAGGAGTGAAGGAAGCCATCTTTGTGAAGAGAACTTTTCCATCATTAAACAGGGCGGAGGCCTCTGTGGCCAACTGTTCTCTTCTTCCCATGCTGTTATTGCAAGCATCACTCAGCCCTCTGTGAATAGCAAGAGGCCATCAGGGCACTAGTGGTCACTTGTTAGGCTGATCCTTTGACATGTGAACAGCTAATATTGGTTGTTACCAGCAAACTGGTTGATCCACTAAAACATGTGTCAAACTCCAGACCCAGGGCCCAAATGTGGCCCTCGTTGACCTCTTATCTGGCCCCCAAGATGATATGTGAAACATAAAATACTTGTATCTCTTGACTTTTTTCAGTAATCTTTGATTATGATGTCAAAAGCATAACAGAGAACATCAAATGAGATCAATCAAACTCTTGTTGAGAAACCTGTGACCAAGAAACAATAATGGGTATCTGATTTGAGTTAATGCAGTTTTTGAAATTGGCCCTTAGTTTGAAAAAGGTTTTAATTTTTGCCCCCTTTTGTAAGTGAGTTTGACACCCTTGCACTAAGAGAACATGTTATTTATAAGACTGAGTTTGTTGTAACTCCTCAGACTGAAGAAGTCTTTTGCATAAACACCAAAGTTCATGCTCAGTAATCCAGGTATAAAATCCAACAATTTTCAGTCAGGTCATCTGGGCGGTTTCTTTTTTTGGCTGAGATGTTTCATCCTTCATCCAAAGAACTTCTTCAGTCTGAAGAGCCACCGAACAAAACTGATTCCCACAAACAGCATACTCCATAGAGGGGGGAAAAAAAACAGTTTGCTGGTGCTAAGATGGCCTCCAGGGCCCGCCCTCTCCCCCATCAACTGTTCTTCAACAGTCATGCCTCAGTGTTTCAAAACACCAAAGTTCTTTTGGATAAAAGATGAAATCTTTCAACAAAGAAAAATCCATCCAGAGAACCTGACTCAACCTTGTTAGATGAAAATGAGAACTATATTGTGAATGCTGACTCAGCATAAACACAATGAATGTAAGGCAGAAGTTTTAGTGAAAGTAGAAAAAGTCTGTTTGGACTTTTGAACAGAATGGATTCTTTCATCGAGCGTTTTAGTCTGTCTGACATCTGAGACTGGGTTTTTATTCAGGGACGAGTTGTCAAACGTCTGTGTTACTCTGCTGACTGAGGAATGTCAGCGCATACAAAGATGGATGAGAGGTGGCGGGCGGGTGTTGTTTCAGCAACCCCTGACATTTCATACACTTCGAGTTGATTATCAGCAGCTGTTTAATTTGTTTGTCCAAATATTCCACGTTTAAAACCAACGTTTCATGCTGTTTGGCTTGTTTTCCACAGAGGGAGGAAGAGAGTTTACATTAAGTTAAAGCTTTTTTTTTTGTTCTTCTCGAGATCAATTTGTTTATTTCTGCTTTGTTTGAATCTACACTTTTTTTTTGTTCCTGCCCATGCGTACGTTGTTACAATCAAATAATAATTCTCACTCAGCTCGTATTTTGATCTTCCTTCTTAAATCACAGCTGTCATTAAACGCGTCAAATACAAAAAAACAAACCTTTTTCTTTCACCGATATCTTACAAATATCAATCATTTCAAGAACGTGCAGTTTGGTTCACAAAACAAAATGTAGCAGTTTTACAAAAGCAGCTCAAAATGTGTGCAGTCGATAAAGTCATTGCTCTGAAAACACAGTGAGATTTGTTGTTTAAAACATTACTTGTTAAAGTTTATGCGAGTCGAGCACACCAATAAATAACTCGAATGAGATAATCCAAAAATCGTTGAAAAGTTTAATATTTCAGCACATTATTGCTACAACCTTTTCTTTACTGATCCTAAGAATAGCCTTGGACTCAAAGTCTCTTTATCTGATGCTACCACAAATAAAAAGGTGGGCAACAATGTTTTTCTGTCATATTAGCAACAATACTTCTTCAGGTGTCTCTTGTAAATGAGTCCCCGAGGGTCAATGGGATTAACCTGTATAAATAAAGGTTGAACGAACTTGCGTTTTACAGATACAGTAATGAGCTTAAATTGGTAGTGGTAGTAGCTGAACATTATCCATAACACATGCTCTTATTAATTTTTATTAAATCGGGCAAATCCGAATGAGATCACATCTCTCAATTGCAAGGGAGGTCTGGACCTGAATCCATCCTAACATGCATGTTTTTTGGAGTCTAAGTGCTACAAAATGCACGAAATTTCTATTTATTTAAAATTTTAAACAGGAAAATATTAAAAGAAATCGGGCCTGGCTCAGCATATTTGCTGTTTTACAGCAGGTTCCTGCTCAAACAACACACCAAAATGAACGCATCTTGTCTGCTGGATAATGTTTCAAGTTATCCAGCAGACGGCGGACGGTAGTTCCATTTTGGCCTTTTCACTTTGCGACAAGAAACTAAAACGGGCCTTGATTTAGATTGTAGTCAGTCTAGCCTCGATGAAGGGTTTTACCTCTTTCTTCATGCTAAATGATTGATCTCACAGCTATTCAATTTCATGCAGAACTTAAAAAATGACCAGACTATCCCTTTAATCTAGCCTCCAAATTTCTCTGATAACAAATTCATGGCGTCTAAGATGCACAGATCTGTCACCATCGCTCCATATCAGACACCTGAGGGTAGCCCTATGCCGTTTTTGTGCATGTCCTGGCTGCACACTGTGTAAAATGTCTCGGCCTTGTTTTTGCCCTTAGCCAAACCCATAGGCATTTTTTGTCCCTTAAAACTAAACTAAGGTAAAGATACGTCACAAGCTCAGCGTGCAGAGGCTTCCTAACTGATTAGGAGTTTCAAACCCATAAAATTTAGGTTTTATTATTGTGCCGAAAACATTAGCATATGTATGTTACTAGTTTTGCAGGTACAGGCGTTCCCATTATTCACCAGAGCCTCGTGTCACTAAATCTCTCGAGTGATAACCATTATCTCTCCCTGAAACCGAGTCTCACGAGGCCCCGCCGTTACAAGAAGCAGCTCACTTTGTACTCTGAAATGGAGCCATCTGAAGAGACTCCTGACAAAGAGCTGATTGATGTTGTTTCTGCATAAAACCTCATCCAAAACTGAGACTTTTCTCCACTCTGTGAATCATCTTCAGGGCTCCGATGCCGTCTTATTACCGTTTCCCCAGTAAATTATCTTTTTCATTCAGACTTAAATTATTCATGCACGGGACAGAATTTAATAAATGTTCTTTTTTTAAACTAAAATCAGACAGAATCTCATAGAAAGCATTGATATGTCAATAAAAATGTCACTTTTTTTTTGTGTGTGTGGTTATATATTACATGGTAAAGATGTCACACAAACCTGACCGACACTGTTAATGGCTTTCTTCTTTATTCTGCATGTGTACGTCTAATTTCTGTATTTCAAAATTTCCCAATTCTATTGTTTCACAAATATATAAGCAAAAACACTCCCAATTCAATAAGAAATAAAACATATACTGTATTCTCTTTTAAAGTGACTTTTAGTTGGAAAACAATCTATTCCTATTATTTTTTTCTGAATTTGATGATTGTAACGCTGCAACAGAGGCTTTATTTAAACACGATTACAGCACGGCACACAATGACTCACTGTTGTAATAAGATAAGTGCGGGGGGGGGGGGGGTGTCATTTGTCCATGACACGGTGGTATAGGGTCTGAGCAAACACAGATAAAGTCACTTTTGAGGTGTTCACTGAACAAGTGTCTCCTCTCTGCAGCACAGTGAAATGATCTTGTAGAAATGAAGCTGAAAGGTGGAACTTTAGGAACAAGTGAGTGAAATGTTCAGACCAGCAGTTCAGTGCTTTAGTTGGTTTTAGTACATGAGAAAACAATTCATTAATTCCTAATGCTGTATCTGAAGGATTTGAAGGGAAAATGTAAAACAAGAAGATGTCAGACGCTGAAATGATTTCTGTCAAAAGTCCTTCCATCCATTATATTTACTCGCTTCTTCCTTTTTGATTCACGGGTTCACTGGTGCCCATGTCCAGCAGTCACTATGCCAGAGGCAGGGGACACTCTGGAGAGGTCTCCAGTCCATCACAGGGATACGTAAGTTTGAGGTTTCGATGTCATTTCCAGAAACGAAATAAATGTTAAAATCATTGCTAATTTTTCTACTTTTACAGTATTTGTAATGAGAGATAAGACATTTGTTTTTTTCTTCTATATTTCAACGCGTTAACCTGAGTCTCTTGGTCACAGCTTTCTGCTGTTACTATATTGTGAGTCAGAAAATTTTGGAAACCCCTTTATTAAACAACAGTTTTACCTGCATCTCCAGCACAAACTGATGGTCTGGTTCACTGGTGCATAAAACTTTATTTTCAGAAAATTTGGAAGAATTTGTTGACAATTTTACTATGACTTCTAATAATATCATACAGTACCAATGGTGTATTTTGACAAGTAGGCAGGGATTTTTTTTAATTAAGTGTTTGGCTTCAACCTTCACAGTTTGTGGATATTTCGGACTTTCTGTATTAAAAATGTCTAATTTATGAACACAGGTTTTAAATTTTACACTGATTGTTCGGTTTAGGACTGTCTGAGGTTGAAACTTACGTCAGAAAACTAGTTTCACAGCTCTTTCTTTGTTTTAAGTTCTTATATTGGTTTAATATTGTTGAAGCAGGGTGTGTGTAGCGTGTTGTTTTGACTCTGGCATATTGCCTCAAGCTGTTCCTGGTGGGGTGGGGGGGTCACCTGGAGCCCATTGCAATAATATATTTGCGATGATTTTAGGAGGATGAGGGGAATAGGGCAGCAGTGTTGCCTCTCTAAGGACAGGGAGGCCTATGCAGTGCTGTTTTATGTGAACGGAAACAAAATGTGTATAAAAAAAGTTGCATGGAAAACTCAAAGACAGACACATTAAAATAAGGATTTCTTGGTTTATTTTAAAAAAGTGCTGTGCAAAGCTAACAGGTTTCATACTAGTGAAACTTTCCTCAATTATTTTCTTATAAATCACTATATCTGTGAAATAACAACAACTTGTGAAAAACCTGACATTTTCTCCTGAATATTCAATTTATTTTGCTGAGGAAAATAGCGGATGATTAGAAGTAAGCGGCTAAACGCATTTTGTTTCAGAGTAAAAATGAATGACTTAAATGCCACGCCGGTAATTGCTGTTGAAGCTTTTTGTCTATAAATCCACTCCAGCCAGTTACTCGACTTATTGTTTTAGCTGTGGGCACACCTATTATTAACTGGATAGTGATTTGAGGCCTGCATACAATGACGCTTGATGTCGGCTTTATTTTATTCTGTGCTAGCTTGATAAAAAAATATTTTTAAAAAAAGGACAGTCCATTAGAAGAGACCGTCTAAAAGATGTTTAACATACAGTAAGTCTGTGGCATTTCCTTTAAGCTAAACATAGAAGCTTGAGAACAAAGCCTGGGCTCTGACAGGAGAGGTCACTCCGCGGTGGAAGGGGACACAGATGTTCCTTTTATTAAAGATTTAAAAGCTCGTGTGTAGGAGTGGATTTGTGTAGGCACGGCTGGGTCAGAGAGATTCAAAAAGATGTGCAAACAGATGAGCAAAAGTTGTCTGTTTACAGTAGCTGCGTCTTTATTAGTGCTTCTATTATTAGGGATTATTTTTTAAAGGAGAGGCCTCTGGTTATCTAAGAAAGAAACGCACAACGTGAACAAAGAATGAAAGAAACTCCCTTCTGACCACAGATGACCTCGTGAAAATGATGACCATCTTGTCAGCAGTGGAAGGACATGAAGCCAGGAGAGCTGCGTTCAAAGAGTTCACTGTGAGGCTACAAGCTAAAATGATTCAGAGATGGTAAAAGTTTCATAGGAGTCGGAGCCAATTTTATCAATAATAATCTGTGAAAGTGATGTGGCTCCAAGTGACTGATTTCCTCAAGTCTGAACATTTTTTTCTCCCTCTTGTTGAAAACTTGTATGTTCACATCCGCCCAGAGTTTAGATGGTTGTTCCAGCACACAGTGGGTTCCCCTCAGAAAAAAGAACATCTGCCAATATTTGAGGGCCCTCCTGTCATTTCCTCCTGACACTTATCTGACACCGCTTCAGTTCCACACCTCCACCTCCCACAGACGGCGGCACCTGGAGGGGCAGATTTCACTGCAGGTTTAATGACAGGGCAGTCGCAC
>JAVCKU010000042.1:3146533-3160860 GCA_032273985.1 Hypsolebias coamazonicus | reverse complement strand
TTTTTGACTGCTCCCTTTTTCAGGGGTCACCACAGCAAGGGAACTTGAACAAGGATTTGCCAATTGTTTTTAGGCAGGATGCCCTTCTTGCAACCAAAACCACTGAGCTACCACAGCCCACGTGTGCAGAGCAGAGGGCTGCCATCTAGGGTGCCGGGGGAGCAGATGGAGGGGTGGGGTTTAAGGGCTTTGCTCAAGGGTGAAGCAAATGAGGGTGTATGCCAATGTGGTTGGTTCATCTATCCTATCTACACTTTGATGTAACTGACAGGTAGATTTGAACTGGTGATCTTCCAATCACAGGCTCACCTTCTCTAACCTCTAACCAGACCTCTGCGACCCTGGATTGATGCACAAGTTGAACTAATGAAGCACAACCTGTAAGTCAGCTGAAACAGAAACATTTAAAACACTACAATCTGATAGGAGCAATCTGAACCAACATGTGAGGATAAAAACAGAATTTGCTATAGGCAGTCACAAGACACTACTGGCCCTTGCTCCACTGCCAACGTAAAAAAGCTATTTTTTGGCAAAGTGTAGACATTTTTTTTAATTCCAGTCTTCTTCTATGAGAATGGATCTACTGCTGTCATAGACATGTTAAGAATCCAATCAGGAAAAAAAAAATAATTCTGAAAGACAAAGGAGTCGATTTTACTGCAAGAGTAATTTAGCTTGCTCAATATAGATACATCCGTAAAAGAAAAAGACCAACACACAGACAAACAACTGAGCAAAATTGTCATCAATTATATTGATTCTATGAATCAATGTTGTAATTGATAATAAGTTGGTTAGAATGTTACAATCCTCTAAGCTTCCTCCAAGATTGAGGCTGTAGTTTTAACCTGATAAAGGTGGAATGGAGTTCAAGTATTTGGGAGTCTTGTTCACAAGTGAGAGAGTAGGATGAGGCAGGAGATGGATCGCAGACTGGTGTCTCATTTACAGTAATGAGGGCACTGGTACTGTTTGTCATGGTGGAGAACATAGGCTGAAAGGCAAGGTTGTCAATTTACAGGGCCATCTATGTTGTAAACCTGACTTTTGGTTATGAGCTATGAATTATCACCAAAAGAAAGAGCTCTGGACACAAGTGGCTGAAAAAGGCTTCCTCCATATGGTGGTATGGCTTAGTTTCAAAGATAAGATAGGAGCTCATGTAATAGAGGGGAGAGCTGAGAAGAGCTGCTACTCCTCCACATCAAAAGGAGACAGTTGAGGTGGTTCAGGCATACAACAAGGATGTGTCCTGGGCACCTTCTTTGGGACGTAGTTCAAGGACGCCCCACTGGGAGACTCTGGGGCTGACCCAGAACTGGTTGGATGTATCGGATACAAAAAAGCTGAAGTGCCTTTCAGAGGCGAGATGTCTGGGTTTCCTTCTTAAACTTGTTGCTTCTGCAATCTGACCACGAATAAGCAGCAGGGAATAAAGTGATCAGGAATAGACAAATGGTTACAATGTCCAAAAGTGATGTTGAATGGTCTCGATTTTAGTTAAATCAATTGATTTTACTGTAGAAGAAAAGTATCCTCAAATTCCAAATACAAATACTACACTAAAACAGTACAAACACAGTGGTCAAGTATGCTATTAACATGTTTATAACTCTTGTCAAAAGAAATGAAGTGGGATAAAAACCTTGGATGCAAATAACACTCTTTTGGTTGGATGAATAATGTGAAGACAAAGTTAAACAGTACATAGAAAAATTATGTCAGTGTATAAAGAGTCAGTAAACTGCGATTGTTGGACATGAACCATATACTCTACCTGACAGGGTTGCTGGTAAGGGATACTCGCAATGAGTCTAGACATGCAAACAGCCGTTCGTCCATCACACCTGACTTCAGCTCACCAAGGAATTCCTGGGGAGCTATCTGATGGCTGTTTCTTAGGTTACCCTAAAAGAAAAAGGAAGAAAACATCCCTTTTATCAAGGCCATATGAAATATAATTAAAATGTGAGGCCAAAAGGTAAAAAGAGTGAGATTAAATGTTTCTGGTATGGATGCACCATGCCTGATTTATTGATATTGACACTGCAGGCAGCAGTAATAACAAACAATAAAGAGAAACTACAAACAATATATGTAAAAACATGGTGGCATTTTCACCCATTTTATATGCGTTTCAACTTTAGAAACCTGGGTTGAGCTAATGCTACTACCATTGACTTGTAAACTTGTTTAAATTGATGAACAGCAATGGATGTGCTTCCAAATCATAATGTATTTGCACTAAACAATGCTCATAACATCTGTGACTCCTCAAATTGATCATATTTTGGGTCTAAAACATCATTCAAACTTCGAAGTGCAATTTTATTATTTTCTCCCCAGCCTTGGTAAACAATTGTCATTATTTGTGGTTTTCAAGTTCCTTTCATTGTGTTAAAAAGATCATTTATGGCTCCATCTTTTAGTACACACTTTAAAAGATTCAAAATAACTGAAGAGACAAAAAGAATGTAAAGTCAGAAATAAATTGAGTCAAGAACACTGCCAAAAATACATAGTTCCAGCTGGAGTAGTTTAGAAGATATTCACTTGCATAATTTTACTGGGGCACCCTCTGACCTGCCCTGCAGAGGGAGTCTACAATAACTTTCACAGAGGGGAGTATAAGGTTCTCTGAGTCTAGTACAAGTAGAATGCTTGTAATGCAAATTGAACAGAAAAGAAAGACATCAATATACTGAGTCATCTCAAGGCCACTTCTCAGACCTAAACCTTAATTCCACTGGAGGTGATTGGAATGACCTCTTCCATGCAACCAATAAAAACACCACTGTTAGGAGAGTCTATTTCAATAAGAACCAATGCAGCAGCTATTTTTTATGGTTCTTTAGAAATTCATGAGAGCTCCATGCTAACTATTAAAAAAAGTAATTGGTTAATCAACTACCGGTACTCAAAAAGAACAACTCAAAAATTACTCCAGTGGAGTAATTAGTACATGACTACATTTACAATTAGTACAGAGTGTGTTAGCCTCCACTGACAATTTTGTACTTAAAATTGATGCTGCTTTAGAATTACAAAAGGGGCTTGGCTACAAGACACCAAACTTCCAACAATTCACACAGTTTTTAAAAATGTGCAAGTGTTCATTACTGCTAAAGAAATGTGTTTCATCATTTCAGGCTATAAAACTATGGAGTACAACCAGGCAATGAATGCACAAGAAAAGGGCAGAGCTGGCTATGAGCAGCCCAAAGGAAAACAAATTGTACAAAACAGAGGAGCAGTTATCAAAAGGTCAGGAAGAGGCATGTCACACCAGTTCACCCTTCCATGCATGTAACCGAAACATCCTCAGTGTAGGCCCAGTTAATAAAGACTCTAAATGTGGTATCTTACTGGAATGATGCAGTTGGAGCCTCAAAGTTATGGGAATATAACGGGTTGGAGTTGCCTGCAATGATTTCAGGTCCATTTTGAGAGAAAATTTGAGAGAACTTGAAAACCATCATGAACGTCACAAGACTTTGTGGAGACTCCCTGATGAATGCTGCTTGCCAACGAGTCACAGCCCAGTGAGATACTCCTTTAACAACCCCCAGGAGAGTGATTATAATCAGTTCAGCTTGTATGAACAAAGCAACACAAGAAAAGCTTGGAATGGTACTATTCCAGAAACAAAAAAGGCCAGTCTTCTTCGTCTTCTTATCCTAAACTCTTTAGATAAGAATTTTTTTTTAATTATTTAATTAATGGGATGTGCAGTTTCCTATTTAAAATAAAATTCTGAGAAAATCCTAACCTGGAACACTACAGTGCCTGGATTTAACTTAATAATGCACTACATGGCTTCTGTTGCACAGTGTTACACAGTGGAATTTTTATTTTATTTATTTTTTTATTTTTTTGCTAGCAGCAGGCGCAAATAAAATGTTCAGAATTGTATTTTCTTTACTGTTAAAGTGTTGCATATTTCCCGGAGATACACTTATATCAGATATTATCACTTAGCCCTTCTGTTAGTGTTGAAAAGGAAAGTGAATTCTGCCACAACATGTTCCAAATATGTGATAATACACCAAAGTCCAGATGACCTGACTGAACATTGTTGGATGTGATAATACAATTTTGACATCCTGTAGACAATGGGGTATCCCAGGCCTGAGTTACATGCAACAGAACCACAGTTAATGAAAGAACTTACACTGTGCATTTTAATAAAAATTGAACTTTTTTCATAATTTTCATCTTTTTACAAAATATTATTTTAGAATAAGTGTTTATATAGAAACACAAAGGAACAATCAAAACTTTTCTTTCTTCAACTGTGTGTTTATGGGACACATGATTTAAATTTTTTTGATTTTTTTTTTGTCTTTACCATTGAGTTCTTTTATGCCTGAATGTTTCGCTTGCTTAAACTATTTTTTTCCAGTAAGCAGGCTTCTTTATATGTTTAAGCACCGCTACACTTTAAAGCTGATCTAATTAAATATCTGTATGTTATTGATTTGGCTGAGCATACAAAGGAGCAGTGAGAGAAAAGTGCACAATCTAAAACAGGTTGTTCAAGTTTAACTACTTTTCTAAGATATGATAGATGGGTAAAATATATTACCCATCTCAGCTACTGGCATGTAGCACTTAGGAGTCTTTATCTGCTCAATGTTACACACAAAAAAGGGTGGCACTAGGAACTTTTCTTTGACAAAGGAAATGGGTTTAAAGGACAAGGATTTCAACTTGCCCACCCAGTAAAACTAAACAATTACCTAAAAGCACCTCTGCCCTTTGGGAATATTGTACGTCCTCAAATGTTTTCTTGACTGTAGCCAAATAATTTTTTTTTTTCCAATTAATATCTAAACTTTGCTGGTTCTAAAAACACAAACACAAATCACACAGGATTTATTGCAAGATTAACAATACATTTAATGTTAAGAAATGTATTTCTCTTTTTAATAACAGATATGGTTAAGATACAAGACTAAAAAGGAATATTTCAGCAAAATTTGTCTTGCTGTTTTGAAGCCAAATTGAGGAAAAACAATTTCCTACACAGCAGGAGCATTGCAGCCAAATCAAAACAGGGGTCTCAAAGAGGTGCAGTGGTTATTTCAAGACAACTCCTGCTGCAGAGAACTCTGTCAAAGGTCAGCAATTATCTTGAGTAGCAACATACATGGAAATTGTTTCTCAGAAAGTCTATCTAACAATGCCACATCCTACAGTGCCTTGTAAAAGTTTTCTTAACACTGGGCTTTTCCGTTTTGGTGTCTTACAAGATGGAACTCAAATGGATGCATTTCAGCCTTTTTGTGAAATAAACCAATGACTGGTTCAAATGAGTGAAGCACAATTAAAAGAAAATTATTCAAGTGAAAATCTTGGGGGTGGGAGGGGGAGGTATCCAGAAATACTTATGCCAAAGATTTTGAAACTAATATTGAAAGTACCATAACATAATAAAGCCAACTAGATACATATGAGATTATAACTGCATACTGTTTGACTGGCTGACTAGTTTTTATATGCTATCTGTATCTGATGTGCTTTATTTTTATTTGGTCATTTAATACAATTTATTTTTCATATTTGATCATTTATTGAATTACATTAATCATAACACAGAACACAGTAGGGTTCCAAAAATAAACCAGCTTAGCATATACAAATGGCCAAAACCTTGTTTTTGTGATAATTCTTTGTTGGATTGAAATTTTCAAATATTTTTTGATAAATTACAAACGATTCAAACTGGCACTGTCACAAAAAGAATATTGTTTGTGTCTCAACATTCAGTGAAACTGATCATGAATTGTTCATGACTGTTGCTAAACATTTATCTAGTTAGTATGATTATAAGCTAGTTTCTCTAAAATATCCTCTGCTATTTAGTGACATTTTCAGATTTTTCTTAATTGTTGGGTATTTGTTCCAAATAAAATTAATAACATTAATGGCATTATTTAAAACTCACCGTTTTGGAGGCTGTGAACATATACTGGATGACCATTTCTCGCTTCATGTTGAGGCCCTTTTCCCTCAAAGGCGCCTTTTTGTCCTCATTCAAGTTCATGTCCTCCTGAAAAGAATTTAAAATATATATATTTCAGAGCAAAACTTCACCACATGCAACACATGCAACAAGACTCACTTTAGTCTAAGACTGAAATTTCAGAAATAGTGCCTAAGATATATTAGTATGTGAAAAACTGAATCCTGGATTTTATTTATTTATTTTTTTCAAGTCTTAATATATTATATACAGAACTGTCCATTTAAACAAAATATGTAGAATGCACCCTGAGATCTGTTGAGTCTTTTGTTGGCACCAAAACATTCAAGAGGAGTCAGGTCAGATATCAGAAGACTCTTTGATCACAATAAGAAGTAGCTTGCCAAGAAGACAAGAAGCTCAGCTCAAAGAAGCATTTCTCAGGTCATTTTAGAATGTGAACAGATCTCATCTCTGCTAAATCAACACCGGTGTGGCTGAAATGTTGCTGTTCCTGACTTCATAACGACTCCTTTTTCCTGTAGTTTTTAGGGTTGTCATCATGAACAGACCCCTGGCTAGAGACACTTGGCCATCACAAGCATTAACTTGTGGCATGTTGTGCATCTCCATTAAGATCATAAATATAAAATAAATATAATATAAAATATATATGAAGTTGCTTAATGTGTATTGTATTAGTTAGAAAAATTAGAAAGAGTTATTCATTTTGTTCTGTTACTTGAAGATTATTAGTTTGAACTAACCGTTTGAAAAAAGGGGCAGATGTAATAAGATTTTTTTTTCTTCTTTCTGCTGCCTTTCATTTTATATTTTGTATTCTTATTGTTTATGGAATTGTTTTTGTTTTTTTAATGAATAAATTTTATAAATAAAAAATAAAATAAATAAATTATTTGCTTCTCCATCTCCAACTGCTTATCTGCAGTCAGGCTACAGAGGCAGCAGGTCCAGGAGAGAAACCATGGCATCCCTCTCATAAGTGACACTCTCCAACTTCTCCTGGGGGGATCCAAAGATGCTCCCAGGTCAGAGAGGATGCACAATCCATCCAGCAAGTTGTGGGACTGCCCTAAATTCCCTTCATAGTGGAATATGCCCAAAACACCTTCAAAGGGTAGCGTCCATGAGATGCCCAAACCACCTCAAGTGACTCCTTTCGATGCAGCGGAGCAGCAGCTCTACTCCAAGCCCATCTTGGAAAGAAGCTCAATTCAGCTTCTTGTATCTGGTTCTGTTGGTCACGATCGACCCCTCATGACTAGGGGTGCACTGATTGCAGTTTTCTGGCCAATCTACGATCACCGATTTCTAAAAAGTCTGACCTGCCGATTCCGATTTTGGCTGGTACAGATTTTGTTTTATAAACAACACTGTCAGGTCATAATGCACTTCAAATTTTCCGATATTATTTATTGGAAAACATAAAGTTGAAAAATCCTACAAACAATACAAACTTGTTATGTGGTAGTGTTCTGAAATACCATACCATTTTATTTACAGAGCACTCAAAACAGCAACAAGGACAACCAAAGTGCTGTACAAACAAACAAACAACAGGCAACACATAGGCAACATACAAAATGAAGTATATAAAAAAAAAATAAAAAAAATAAAAAAAGGAATATAGACATAAAATCGCCGCAGATAATAAATATAAGTGAAGTTGAAAAATAAATGAAGTTCAGACAATTGTTACTAAGACTAAAAAAAAAAAATTGGTTTCTCATGCAAGTATTGGACGATTTCCCAAAATCAGGGAAATTGGGGCACCCCTACTCATGACCACAGGTTAAGGTAGACGAACCAGTAAATCAACAGATTTGCCTTCAAACTCTACGCTTTCTTCACCACGACCGATTGAAGCAACACGTTCATTACTGAGGTGAGGATGAGACCCGGATCTGTTGATCTATCTCCTATCTCGTCCTACCACCACTTACGATCAAGACTACCAGATACTTAAACTCCTCCGCCTGAGGGAAAGACTCCCCAGTGGCTATGAGGGGGCATTCCACCCATTTCTGGTTTACTTGTAATAAAGAACATTAACAAGTGTGTGTCATTAAAATGAATCATACCATCATCTTCTCAAACAGTGCCAGAATTTCTTTTTCTGAGGTGATCTTTGAGGACAGCTCCTCAAAACGATGCGGGGTGGATGCAGAAGAGGTGGACCAGTCACTTGCGCTGTGTTTAGACAGAGTTAAGGGTGGTCTCTCCTTTTTACTCCCTGGTATTCGAATACTGGCAAATCTGTCCAGCTGTAGAGAAACAAAAGCACACAATTAGGTTCAAGAAATGTTTTGTGCTGTTCTGTGCTGACTTGCACAAACAGCCTCATGACCTCAAACAAGTTAAAAAGGAAAGAAAGATGAAATTATGAGTTTTTCTGTGCAATGATGACAAAGAGGATAGATAAGACAGATAAGGACATCTAAATGGTTATTAGTTGAAAACAGAAAACAGCATTGTTAAAGTATGTGTGAGCTGTGCTAAAACAGAAAAACTAAGCATCTGCCTTACAGATGCTGGGTGAAGCACTTTCTACATCGAGATGGCAAAGAAAATTTTTGGTTAGTTAAAACAGTTATTGCCCAGATGTCACTGAACTGAATGGTTCATAATAAAACAATGCTATGCAAATTAGTAAATTAGTTGTTATAATCTAAAATTAAAACAATGTTAAATGGCTCTGATACCAACAGGCAAATGTACATCAATATCTTACCACATCGTCTGTGATGCTTCTAAAGGGCAAATTCTAAAGGTGGGGAGCAGAAAAAATAAAATAAAATCAAGAAAGCAGGTGTGTCAACTAAGTGGATGTAAATTTGATAGAAATAAACAAATTAACGTTCCCAATCACCACCAAATCACTTATTTTCTTTATTCACTTTATTTTATATTGCACAAACTTCTTTACAATATTAGATCAAATAAATAAGAGAAAATAAGATTTTCTTTTGAGTCTGCTTTAAATTTTGATTCAATTAGGTAGCTTTTTTTCTGATTTACTCATGAATGAAAGCAAGGCCTAATTCTGTAACAGGTGCACACCTTTTCGTTCATTTTCATAACGCATGCAGGTGTAAAGTGAGTTGTGTGAAGCACATTTGGTTTTGTCACAAATGTGAGAAAATTTTTCAACAGTGAATGGGGGAAAAGGGTGGCAGCTCGACAACTTGTTTTAATAAGAAAGCTTGCAACTTAGTTCTAATTAGTTTGTCAAAAAGCCAAACATTTTTCTTCTGTGTTTTATTTGTATGGATTTTTAAAACACATAAATGATCATCCAGCAAGTTTTGTCTTGTATTTTGTTTTTTTACTAACTTTTATTTCAGATTTTGTGTTTGTTTCTTTCCACTGCTGTTAGAAATAAACAAGTCTTAATCCGCCCAAATCCAAAGACAGACAGATGTCAACACCAATCTTTAAAAAAAAAAAAAGAGTAAATAGCGTGTTGTGCACATACACCAACAGTGGTATGTTCTGCAGGCAGAGAAGCTCTTTTTCACCTAAATGCTAAATGTTCTGCAGAAGAAAATAGCTAAAAGGGAAAAAAAAGGCATTGCTGGTCGCTCAGAAGTGCATGGTTGCTAACAACCATTTACCAGTAACAATGTTAGTGTTATACATATAATGATGAGTCACCATCTAATCTTCCTTTGACCATAACAATAGAAAATGTGATGCTTGGTAAGACCTCTGAGCTATATCACTTTTATTAAACGAGTCTTATAATCGCCTACAAAGAGTCTGGAAGACAGAGGACGTGCAAGAGAATATCACTGAAGCAAAGCTGGGATGCTGTATGTGTTGGTTGCAAACAGTAAACAGATTATAACAGCAGTTGGTGCAAACCCACATAACATCATAAATACTTGATATTAATAGATAAGGGAGCATTGTACCTGACTTATGTATTTTTATAATATACTGTAAAGGCTTGCCAAAAGTAGCAGAATGGTGGCTAAAACACAAGGTAGCATAAGACAAAAAATATCAAGTTTGCTGAAAAGGATTTTAAGGAGAACAATGTTTGTTTGTTTTTTAAGAGTTGAAGCGATCCAAAGTGTATTTCTACAGGAAAAATATTTAAAAAGTTAAATGTTTTGAAATGTTACAAAACCCAAATCACAGCACTCATCTCCTGACTGATCTGACATGTTGATATACAAGTATGCAGTAGTAATGTGCAAAGAAATGTGGAAAAATTAACAAAGGGAAAATTTGACAGTCACAGCATTTTGTCTAATTTTAGGAATTTTAATTTTATGGAAATTTTAAAGAGTTGCAATAAATAGGATTTGCATGGCTAAATATGAATAAATCCTAATATGTTCTTTATATAATGCCTAAGTTTAACACTGCAAGTCAATCTGAAATGTTTCACACACACATCTACCAACGTGACCCTGTAACCCCACTTAGATCCACAACAGCACAGTCATCACAGAGAGTGAGCAGGTGTTTCCATCAGGGGGAGAAAATGTAGGACATTTAACCAACAGCTCATCGTGGAAGTGGATAATAACAGTCTAGATTGGAAAAAAAACTTCCCAGCAAAGGTCTTTACTGGAGACCCAGACTAGAGTGTCTGAGCACTGTCAACAAGGAATTACTTTGTGTTCACACGGTCAAAACACAGGGGTTAAACAGAGGTGAAGAAAATTTGTGTGATGCACAACGTTCCTATCTAAAAGCGGTGGCATGTGTGTGCTGCAGATAAGTTTGGCCATTTAATAGATCAAACTCTATACTACGTATCCCAACAATTGTGACAATTTGTCCAGACAACAACATCTCCCAGAAGGGAGGAAGTAGACAAATCGTGTGCAGACAGAACCTTGATTGGTTTGTAGTAGCAGGAAACACATGGATTAGTGCTAGCTAAACCCTGTTCTAATTTTAACTTTTAGAAGCCCACATGTAAAGTCAAAGGGAAAAAAAGCAGTCAAGTTCAGAAGGAAAACAGTAACTTTTTAGCTGAACTGTGTTTGTTTTAGAATAATTAAACACATATTGTAAGGGCATTGCTCAGTGACAACAGCATTTGTTGGATCTGTGTGACACAAGAACCACTTCAGAAAATACTAAATAATCTCAATTATGAATGTGATCAAAACACAGTAGTATAAGCTCATATTCATCTGACTAACTGGACAAAACACAAGGCCTACCCTGGCTGAAGGGTAGGCCTTGAAATGATGATGTTTTTGTTTGTTGTTTGTGTTGAGAACAGCTCCACATATATATGATGGTCATGGCTCTTCCTCTTCTAATAGCATTTGAAAACAAATCTGAGATAACATGTCGTGAATCAACTTTTCTCAGTTTTGCCTTTTGTTGCTTGCAGGTTTTGTAGAAAGATTACAGGCGTGGCTTAATTGATCACTGGTACACAGATTCACTGAAGTCCAGATCAGCCTCGACTTTATTTTTAATATTTATTAAACAATTTGCGCATTGCACTTATTTTTAATAAACAACATTATACAGTACTTATGTTTCCATTTAGAGCTCGGATCATAAATTACTTGAACATTCATCCTTTTAGCCGTCGCTGCTTTTTATTTTATTTTTTTATCACAGTTCAGCTTATGGAGGCTTCTTGTTTTTCACCTACCGGTATAAACAGTTTATACCATTTATCCTGAGTGCCACTAGAAGAATTTTGAGTACCACCAGTGGTACTTGTACCACAGTTAGAGACATTTCTAGATTATGACTCTACTTGTTCCGTTGTTGACCTGGAAAGGAAGTAGCAGGTAACGATAAGGAATGGAACTTTGGTTTTGTTCTTGTTCACAATCTAAAAATAAATTACAAAGAATAATTTGGCTCAGATTTAGTTTGAATTAAAGTCAAAATAAATCCTTCCATCCATTATTATCCACGTCTTCCAAAATTGGGTCTCGGGGGCAGCAGGTTGAGCAGGGAGGCCCAGACATCTCCTTCCACAGCTACCTCTTTCAGATCTTCTGGGAGCACTCAAAGGCATTCCTAGGCCAACCAAGAGATGTACATGTAGTCCCTTCTGCGTGTTCTGGGTCTTTCCCGGGATCTCCTCCCAGTCAGACATGCCTGAAGCACCTTGCTAGGGAAACGTCCAGGAAGCATCCATTTCATTTATAGAGCACTTGGTCAACAAAAGTGCTGTACAAACAATAGGCAACACATAGGCAACATACAAAATGAAGTAAAAAACAGAATATAGACATAAAATTGTCGCAGAAAATAAGTATAACGACCAAAAACGATCTCAACTGGCTTCTCCAGATATGGAGGGGCAGCAGCTCTTCTCTGAGTGTCTCTGGGATAAGTGAACTTCTCACCCTATCTCAAAAGGAGAGTCCAGTAACCCTGCAAAGGAAATTCATTTGAAGCACCTGTATCCGTGATCTTGCTCTTGTGGTCACTACCCAGAGTTCATGGCCATAGGTGAGGGTAGGAACATGACTGATCAGTAAATAGAGAGCTTTACCTTACAGCTCAGCTCTCTCTTTGCAACAATGGAACGGCACAGAGTCCGCAATACTGCAGAAGCTGCACCAATCCGTCAGTCAATCTCACAATCCATTCTTCCCTCACTTGTGAACAAAAGCCTGAGACACTTAAACTGCTCCACATGTTGCAGAACCTCACCCTCGACCCAAAAGAGACCAATCCACCCTTTTCTGATGAGAACTATGGCCTCAGATTTGGATGTGCATATTTCTAAGAGTCAAAATGAAGAACACTAATTTCAGGCCAACAACACTATTTTCTATACTCTAAACTAAAACACTCTTGTTCATTGGTAAGTTTTGCCACTTGCAGGTGTATATAGTATCAACTGCTGTTTTCACTAAAAACACTCATTTGATTAAAAAAAAAAAGTGACGCAGAAAGGGTTGAAAAATACAATGGAAATGTTTAAGTTTATCAATTGCTTTGTGTACGACTAAAACTAAACAGGTATTAATTTTTTATACTTACAAACTTTGGTTTACGGTCTCCTTCATCACAATGGGACGTGGTGTGGTAAGAAGCACCTTTCTTCTTCGGAGTTTTACCGTCTCGTCCTGTTCTGGACTCGAACCGATGACTATAACTTTCCATGCTCGGGTGACTTTTCCCGTGATCTAATTAGTCTAGGACGTAAAAAAAATGCAGTCAGATTGACACGTTAGCGCTTGAACAGGTCAAACCAAGGACTTATATGTGAAAACTACGTAAAAATGACCAAAACAGACGAGGAGATGAAAATGATTTCAGTCCGAGTACCGACAGCTAACTAGCAAACAGGCTACACCGTCATTTTATCTACACCGTCTGGCTTAACACGGAGTTAATCCAATTTAGAAACTGTCACGTTAAGTTTTAGTGGCCGATAACCCCAAAAAAGGCTTCCTAACACATAAAAAGTCACTGCAAAGTTTTAATATTCGTCTGTCAACTGGAAAACACGAAGAAAATACCATAAGCATAGCAATTACCTCAGGTTCAGGCGCAGAAGCAATTTTTTGACAGTCCCGCGCAGTGTGACGTCACATCCGCGTGTTCAACCCAACCAATAGCGGTCATTGAACTACAAAGATGGTTTCCTATTGGTGCAGATGCGTTTATTTACAACCTTAAAGCTATTTTATTGGTCAGGGGAGCTGTCAAAACTTGATTAAATTCAGGGATTTTTCGGTTATTTTTTTCCATAAATCACCCGTTGGTGCAACGGTTTTAGCTGTGTTATCTAAAAACACATACTTAAAAAAATAAAGAGACAAATGTAAAACTTTATTCAAGGTCTTTTTTTTTTTTTTTGGACTACTTTTTTCTTCTTTCAGCTGCTCCCTTCCTCAGGGGTCACCACAGTAACCTAACTCAAAAAAGACTTGGCAATTGTTTTAACACCAGATGCCTTTTCTGATGCAGTCACAGAGCACCAAGCTACCACAGCCCTCATTGTGGCGCAGAGAGCTGCCATCTGAGCAGTGGCTCAGGTTAGCGTCAAAAGGGACAACTTATCCCTGTGGTCAAAGGGAGAGAAGTTTAAACCCTTCCTCTTGGTCTTATCCCAGTTTAGATTGAAGCTGGAAACTTTTATGCTGTCAGATGACAATGAAAACTGCCACACCATCATGCAGATGATTTGGGGCATGTTGTTGAAAAAAATGACACATATTAAGATTACACAACACAAACAACGGGCAGCACGGTGCCTCAGTTTGTAGAGCTGTTGCATCTCAGTGAGAATGTCATAGTTCAAATCTCAGCTGGAGGCCTTTCTGGGTGGAGTTTGCATGTTCTCTCCATGCATGTGTGGGTTTTCTCCAGGTACTCCGGTTTCCTCCCACAG
>JAVCKU010000042.1:3039930-3071619 GCA_032273985.1 Hypsolebias coamazonicus | reverse complement strand
AGGAAGATCTTTCAGTTCTCAGGCTCCTCTCTTGTGGAACCAACTTCCAGTTTCTGTCCATGAGACTGACACATTGTTTAGTTTTAAGACTTTCCTTTTTGATAAATCCTATAGTTAGGGTCAGCTTGGGTTTCCTGAGCTGTCCATTAGTTCAGCTGCTATAGGCTTAGACTGCTGGAGGACAAACTGACCACTTTTTCACTCTGCTTCTGTCTTTACTTACTCTGCTCAATCTGTTTTGTATTTATAATTATTTTTCTATACTTAATGTGTTTTTTTGTCTTTCAGGTTCATCTGCATCTATATCTGGACCAACCATTCTGTGTTTGTTTGTCTCTCCTTCCTGTCCTCTCAAACCAGCCAGTTAAAGCAGATGGCTGCTTGTCCTGAGCCTGGTTCTGCTGGAGGTTTCTTCCTTTTAAAAGGGAGTTTTTCCTTCCCACTGTTTCCACTGTGCTTGCTCAGGATGGGAGACTGCAACGAAGCCAAGATCCAACTTGTCTGCTGCTTCCTTAGATAGAGAACTTTACTTACTGGTTTTTCTATGTGAATGTTGCTGTAAAGTGCCCTGATTTGGTGCTATATAAATAAACTGAATTGAAAACCTCCAACAACTGTTGAATGTTTGAGTTTATTGTTCTGCTGAAAATAAAACTATAAAACTAAAACTTGACCAATAAGATCTGAGTCAACGTCTCATTGATCACCCATCGTTCATGCTTGTCAGAGGTTTTATTGTCATTTCAGCTACGGTATGTATGAGAAAGTACCGAAATAAAACAGTGTTCCTCCAGGGTCACGGTGCAACACAGAACATAACGTGAAAAACCAAACAACACACTGTGCAAATACACAACAAAACAATAAATACAAACAGACCTGTAATAAATGCACAAAGACATCTAATCTAAACAGTAATTAAGAGACAAGACTAGAGACACATGTTGGTTAGTACATGTGTGTGGTACATGAGGTAGAAACATGTTCTGGTATGTCATTAGCAGCACAAAGTTTTTTTTTAATAGAAGTTTTTTTTCTATAAAAACTGTGTAAGATGCAAATATAAAATAAAAAAACGAGCAGGTTGCAAAAATGTACGAGTGGAGAAGTCACAAACAGTACAACACATTTAGATTGTGTGTGTCGGAGCCCATCGTGAGTGTGTGTGTGTGTTTGTGTCAGTCCCTCATGTATGTGTCACAGTCTGCTATGAGTGTATGTGTGTTTGTTTGTGTGTCTTAGATTACTTTGTAAGGCCCATTTTTCCAACTTACGGTATACTACATTGTGAGGACCAACTGCGCCTTATGCAGCCCAAAGCCCGGGCCCCATAAGGCGCAGGTGCCTTTGGTCGGTTAGGTTTAGGGTAAAGGTCAGGGTTAGGCTATAGAAATGAATGAAAAATGAATGGAAGTCAATGCAAAGTCCCCATGTAGATAGCAAAACAAACCTGTGTGTGTGTATGTGTGTGTTTGTTTGTTTGTTTGTTTGTTTGTTTTAGGTTACCTTGTAGAGATCAATTTTACAAAAAAAAAAATCATGCATTGTGGGAACCATCTGCTCTTTATGGGGACCAAAGCCAGGTCCACGTAAGGAGAAGTCTTGTTGGGGGTTTAGGGTTTAGGGCTAAAGTGTGGATTGCAGATGGGTTAGGGTTAGGGTATAGAAAATGAAAGGAAGTCAGTGCAGCTACAGCGTGCGCTCTCGGGACATGATTACCTGCAGTGTTCCCTCAATGAGGACTGAACTAGACAAAAGGACCTTCTCCTACTTCGCTCCTATTTCCTGGAATATCTTACAAAAAGATCTGAAGCTCTTGACCTTGACCTCTCTAAATGGCTTTAAGAATCTGTTGGACTCCTGACAAGAACCAATGCAGACATGTTCCTGTTTTTAGTTTTCTACATTTGCCTTTTATTAATCTATCTGCTTTGCTACTTTGACATCTTTTTTTAAACTTGTTTAAAAAACAATATGTATGTCTCTCTTATGATTGTCTATTGTTGTTGCTGTTGTCATCATTCTTTGTTTGTTGCCAGGTCTCTCTTGTAAATGAGTCCTCGAGGCTCAATGGGATTAACCTGCCTAAATAAAGGTTGAGTGAGTGAATGCTTCTCACATTATTGGGTGCAGATTTTGCTGTGTGTGTGTGTGTGTGTGTGTGTGTGTGTGTGTGTACAGCTCTTTTTTGCAAGGGATTATTTCTACTTTACGCTGCATGTATGCAAATATGTTTAGAATGTTGTTTGTGCGGGGACCAGGCAGTGTTAATCAGATGTTTACAGGCACAGCATAGTAAAATGTCTTAGCCAGTTAGGTTTGAAAATAGCTGTGCCAGCTTCAGAGAACACACTGCTGCAATTCTGAATGGAGCAACACTTTACACGTTTCAGCTGAATGTGCTAAAAGGAGTTGGATAAAAAACAAAAGACACCAGATGTTTTAAAATTTCCCCCCAAACATAAGGACATTTAAAACAGAAATTATATGTAGGGTACACTGTCAGAAAAAAACAAACAAAAAAAACATCATAGATGGTGAAAAACAGCTATTACAGCAATTATTCCAAAGGGGATTTGGAAGTTTCACACCATTGATGACACCAGAACTTAAATAAGTTATGCTCTGTTTCATATCTGGTCACGCCTACACACAGCACATGAGTCCTCAATAAATATACAGTGAGGTAAAAAAATATTGCCATTATTTTCTCCTCTAAAAAAGCCATTGCCCACCCACCATGCCAGGCCATCCACATGTTTCCACCTCAGTGGTGCACACCAAACAACTCCTCTCTACCCTGAAGGCAGCAGTTGCTGATGCACCTCTATTTCCATACCGATTCCCATTAGCTTTCAAGTGCTACTTCTTCCCATGTCTACCAGTCTGTCCATCTCCCTGGGGGGGTGCACACACATCTCAGGAGTATCCCTCTACTCCCTTCGCTGTTTTCTTCCAGTCAACACTTTCTTAAAGGTCAGGCACCTGCAGGGACGTAAAGATGTAGGGACATGGAAGACGCAGCTTAAGAGGCGCCTTCGACAAGCAAACAGGACGAAGACGCAGTCGTGTAAGTTTGTGATTTCTGTTGTGCTTACGGCAACGGTGGAGGCCACAGATGAGCAGTTGGTCATGCACTTGTGCAAACTGATTTGACTGCAAATGAGTTGCTTTGTTCTGTAAAAGGGACTCATTCCTTTGCATCTTGTCTTTAATATAAACTTCAGCAATTAAAAGTAAGCTCCCACACTTATGTTCGCTATAGTGTAGTCGTTCTCTACTAGATAAGAGTATCTGCGTTCCCCTTGGTGAGTGTTTGATCCAGCGTTTCTGTACTGCTCCATGTTCCTTATTCATCCCGTTTTTGAGCTGCTGTCTTTTCTCTTATCCTTTGAGCACTCACTCTTTACACCATAGCCATCCTCTTCATCATTCTGTCCACTATTTTCCTCCCATTGCATCTCCACATCTGCTGCTCTGTTCTGTTTACCATCACTGCCTAGTTTCTGTCTTCTCCCTCTCATCCCTTCACGCCCTCCAGCCAATTTCCTCACAGTCCGCTCTCTAACATCTAGTTTTCTCTTTGTATCACAGCTGATCTACCTTTCATGCTGAGATTGTATGCGGTCTGCTGCCTTTCCCGTGTGTTTATGCTGTACGTGTGTTATTTGTATCCTCTACCTGCCATAGTGATACTCATTGCTCTGTGTAAGGCTCCACCCATGCCTCTCATGATGTTGGCTGTCACTGGGGCCAGGCCACTAAAGATCACGCTTCACTGAGCAAGTGGCCTCACTGTGGGCCTATTCCCAGCAGAGGTGGCTAATGCAGCTTATTATCACAATGGCCCCATACTTTCACTATTTGTCTCTTTTCCATTTCCTTTTATTCTCGTTTAAAGTTGCAGTCTGTTATGTGGAGATTGTCTTTAGCAAAATTAAATTGATCTATCTGATCGCATTCTGTGTTTTCATTTAAAACGTTCAGTGCACATTAATCAATATTGCTGCATCAATATAAACATGCAAGGTTTGCTTTACAGCTAGATTGTATTTATTCTTTGGCAAGTAAAGCAAGAATCAAAAACAAAACACACAACTGATGATAGTGCATAAAATCAATACACAACAGGCGTCACACACGTTTCTTAAAAAAAAGAATAATTGTCACATTTTTCTTTTTTCTGTCTCCTTTATGACCTTTTTTTTATCATGTGGTAATGTTTTGAAGAAGTTTGTTAGCCTTGCAGCATTGAACTTTATTCACTTATATGTTCCACCTTTTTACAGCATAAAGATGTATAAAACAGCATTACACGGTACATTTTTCTAGTTCAATTTTAAATGGTGATCGAAAGCCTTGAATGCCAAAGATTACTGTTCTGCTCTGTTTTTAAATTTGTCCAAAGCATTTGAAACTGTAGATGACAGCAGACGCCAGAAGTTGGAAGAAGAATTGCACTGCTCAGCGTGACTGCAGTTGGAGTAGCTCTGTTTACGTTCATTCGGAGTTATTGCTTTTGAAAACTTTAATTCCTCTTTTTCTGGATGTAAATCACTTTTTCAGGTGCATAACCATGGTAACAACAACTAAGAACAGCTGATTAACATCTCAAAAGCTTAGATACCTTAACTACAGCCCCAAATGAGTTGAAAAGGAGGTGATGTGGATGAATTCTCGTCAACCTAGCGGCGGTGCTCAAGTACCTGACCGCCGAGATCCTGGAGCTTGTGGGAAACTCAGCTTGTGACAATAGGAGGACCGGGATCTTCCCCTGGCACCTTCAGCTGTCTGTCCATGGCAGCAAGGAGATCAGCAGACTGCTGGGAGGAGTGACCATCGCTCAGGGAGAATTCTGCCCAGCATTCGGGCAGTCCTGCTGCCCAGGAGGACTGAGAGGCCTGCATGATCTGACAACAAGCTGGATCTGGGTGGACGGATTGCTATCTGTGGCCAGAATCTTTGGCTTCACGGCAAGAGATACTTCCTGCCCACATCTATCAGCATTTATAACATTTCTCGAATGAAACCTGGATGATGAACTATGAGAACACCTAATTTCCCTTTGGGATTAATAAAGTATTTTTGAATTGAATTAAACTCAAGTCAGAGACTTTCAGCTGTAGATTGCTTAGAAAAAAAAACTGTTGGCTGCTCTTTCTGGTTGCAAGCAGTTTGTGTATCTCATGAGCTTCCTACTTTCAATTTAAATATCACAGAAGGTGCGCTGCAAGGCTTCTTATTAGGACGTACCCTTTGCAAAACAGACATTAATGTAGGACAGAATATTACATTACACTGATGACACAGTGTTCATTGTGCCGATACTGCTGTTCTGCTTTTTGACGGCCTCCATTTTGCCATTTACCATTCATACGTGTCCCATCTCACATCTGTTCTAAATACAGAAAAAACTAAAAGTATGTTGTGCCTAAACAAAAAGACAATCTCAGCAGTTTTTCCCACAGTGTATCCACTCAAGACTCCCCTTTTGAACTTGTGTCTTCCCACAGATACATAGATGTTGTCACTGGTGAAAATCTCTTTAATTAGTACCTTTATTTAACCAGGCCCATTGAGATCACCATTGTCCTTTGCAAGGGCCTGAAAGCATACTAACATGCACATTTTGGACTGTGGGAAGAAACTGGAGTGACCAGAGAAAACCCACCCAAACATGCAAACTCCACACAGAAAGACCCCAGGCCCAAACCAGGGATTGAACCCAGGGCCTTCGTACTGTGAGGAACAACTTCCTGCTGCAACAACTTCTTGCTGTGGTTACGTAAATGGTCTTGCTAACTTCAAAGCTGTTGTTCTGCGCAAGTCTCATAGTAGACAACCTACAAGTTCCTAACCCAAAACTAACCTTTAAAACACTGAAATCAAAACTGGTGTTTCTTTACAGAAACATTTAGTTTTTATTTTTATTGTTTTCACTGTGAGGAAACAACCTGCATAAGCCACAGTTATTTTTTTTTTGTTTTTTTCAGATATGGTAAATATGAACATTCTTGTTAGCTCTGTTCTTTTAATAATTTTGTGTCAGACATTTGAGAAACAAAGTGACAATCCAAACCGAACGTGAAAAACAACTGATTTGGCAAATATTCCTTTAAATCTGTTGTAACGTTTGCTTTTTTTTGACCTCCATGAGCATAAAACCTTTTGTGTGTATGCCACATGTTTACCTCTGTTGTACATTTACTCGTGTTTTGTGTATATTTGTAAGTTTGGGTGTCAGATTCCCCTCTGAAGGTTGTTAGCAGTAGATAACACCTGGCTAAATTGCCGGTGAAGAGGGTCTGTGGCCTCTACAAGTCAGCAATCAAGCCAGTTGGTCGGGGCACCGCGGTTCCACTGCCTCACATTACACTTTAACCTCGTTCCTTTCACTTACAGCTAAAGATCAGGACACTTTGGAGGGCTTCTCCTCACAGATGGCTCGTCCTTAACTTCCTTTACCTTCCTCTAACTAAACCATTGTATCAGAGGGATTTATTGTTGCAACGGTTTCATCAGCCCATTTTAACTAACAGAACAGAATTGGAACTGAACAGGCACAACTTTTACCCATTCTTTTTTCTTTTTTTCTGTTTCAGTTCAGACCTGTATATTTTACTTTTAACAATTTTTCTTTTGTTTGTTAAAGCATATCAATTAACACTGTCAAATATTTACAGATTAGGCCTTTAACATAAAAAAAAAGGTTTTAAATGAAGGAGGGTTGGAGCTCATTTAAGTCATGCTGTCTTTTAAAAAAATGTGTATGTTAGTCTTTTTTTTTTTCTTGTTAACTGTGAGGCACCAAATTCAGCTGCTGGAAGATTCATAACCCTCTTAATGTTCGTTGGTCAAAATGAGAGACCTAAATAATCATTTCCATCACATGTCAAGGTGGTCCATTTTATTTTTTTGAAAAAATTGTATTTTAACTGAGGTTTTATTAGATTTTCAGAGCAGTTCTTGCAGCTTAAATCACCTGTAAATGACACATAGCTTCTTCTTTTAACCAGAACATAAAACAGCAACAGTTTAACGCTGTTGTTAGCATTAGTAATTTGACAATGAAATGCCAAAAAGGTTTTTAAAAAAACTTTGCAAAACAGAAAGAGACCTGACTTTCTAAGCATCTGTTTTTATCACCTCGGCTTGCTCTTCAATTGGTACTGCTAAAAAAAACTCTGCCCAAGCATCCCTCTGTGCCCATTGTCACCACCATCTTTGTTAAAAATAGAAAAAAACGTATTCATTGTGCTTGACTTTTTCAAACTTTTGGAACTTTCTCTGTCTTTTCTCAGTCGGGAACACACTGTTTTCTATTAATCCAAACTAACCAGCTTTTTCCCAGACATTTACCCATTTTTTTCCTCGGGCAGCCTCTTGTTAAAACTGTGAGCATGACTGATTGCTCTTCTGCTCCTTCAGGGCCCATCTCTCTTCTCCATGTTTCGGAGAATCCTGAGAATCAAGTAAAAGTGCCCTCTGGACAAATAGTTTGCCACTATTAGTGGAAGGGTATTTAATTAAAATCACTGTGGATCTAATATTGATCTCTTTTTCAGTGTGTAGTATTTAAACACACAAAGAAAACTTCCACCTTTGCTGCTAGACTTTCTGTGTAAAATAGTGCTTTCAACTCCTCGGGAACAACTTGGATCAACAGAAAAGGGCTCGTGGGTGGGGGCAGCAGGCGAACCGTGACCCCTTTTGACCGCTGGTGTGTGGAGGGTCTCCTGGCTGGCACAAGGCCCTGAACCAAGAGGATCTGTTCAACAGACTGTCTCTCTGTTCACATTGCTACAGGACACACAGTTCAAGTGCATTCTTGGCAAGTAAGAATAGGTGAGACATTCAATAAGACTATCAGCGAAGCTGCTTTTTTATTTATGAGGTTTGTAAAAAAAACAACGCCAGCTATAACAAATGTTTAAACACAGGTGTTCTAGTGTGCTGCAGTAAGTACACGTGACTAGATTACAGCTCCTGTAAAGAGGTAATTGTGCTATGCAAGATTAGAAATATTTGTATCACACCATGAATGTTTTGAACGTATTTTCCCCACATAATATTAAAAAGTGAAATTATTCATTGCAAACCAAAGTTTTAAAGGAAGATCTCACACAATCTATTGGAGTATTTGTTGTAAACGACACTCTGCTACTACCAAACAATTTTTTGCTCAATAGTTGTAAAACAGACTAATTTATAGCCCTCTTATGATTGTTTGGTCTGTTAGCTGTGGTGACCAGCTTAAACTGTGTTGAATCCAAAAGTTAGTTATAGAAGTCCATCCAATATTTACTTTCTGAGAGTTTCTTCACCAGCCATCCACTGGTTCATGAGATATTTTGCTAACAGACAGACAAATGAACACATAAACACACAGAAATGCATAATCACCCACTTTTCATAGCAGCAGGTACTAAAACTCCATCTGCTGACATAGATATCAGTGTAGTGCATTGTTCCATACGATTCAACTGTGTGTGTTGGGGGTGGGGGGTGGGGGGCGCTCAGTGGTGGTCAGGGATGCAGCTTGGTTGGAGCCAAATTGTTACACCCCTCAGTAAGCTTCTTATAGGTTGACTGGTTAGAAATGGCAAGCCAGCAGACAGGAAATTGGTTTAAAAGTGTCCTTTCTCTATTTGATCTTTCCCAGGCTTTGTGCACTTCTTTCATATTTCTGCGCATCTCTATCACTGTCAGTGTGCTGCCCTCATCAAGTCTGCAGCCACCACACCCTCAAGCTTAGTGCTCAAATCATTCATCCAGTTCTTGTCATCTTCAGGATCTTCTTGCTTTGCTTCAGCCTTTTTTTTTTTTAAACCCACTTGTCAAAGATTCCTTGACTTAATGAACAAAACTCCTCCGTGGCACAGTTAGTTGTAGGCTTTGTCACTGAGCACCTCTCAGTTCAAAGTTGGTACAAGTAACAACGATAGCCACTGCACCACCACATTTATAATTTATTAACCTTTTAAGGAGTTCTGACAGAAAAAAAGGTCCAAGTTTAAAAACTACACAGATGATATTAATAACTATAGAAGACCTGGTCCAAATTCATTTCAATTCAGTTTATGTGCCTGTCGTAGTAGCTTTATGCATAAATGTTGTGGCAGTTGCCAAGGTGGGGACAAAGCAAGTTGAGGTGGGTACGATGTGTGCATTAGAACAATGTGCACCATCTGAAAGCTGTGCACATTTTTTTATTATTATTTTTAATTTACCCTTTATTTATACAGGTAGTCTCATTGAGTCACGAGAACTCATTTTCAAGAGAAACCTGTTTGAGAGCAGATGATGGGGTTTAAGGGCCTTGCTCAAGAGCCCAGAGTGGGGCAAATGAGGGTGGAGGCAGGTGTGGGTGTTTCACGTTTTCCACCCACATTTTTATGTTGTCAGTCCGGGGAGTTGAACATGCCACTTTCCGATCAGAGGCCCATCTTCTCTAACCTCTGCGCCACCGCTCACCCAAATGCATTTGATGTGGTGAGTACTAAATGAGAACAGGTGTGCTACTAAAAAATGAGACAAAGGTGTATGTGACAAGGCAAACAATAAAGTAGAGGTAAACATGGAGCATAAACATGAAAAAATAGACTGTCCAGCAGAACATAAAGTAAAAAATGATAAACGCTCGTAGAAGGAACTTATGAAAAACCTTACTCAACTCAGGGAGAAACCACTTTTATGAGTTTTAGAATGAAGTCACAAAAACATTGTTTCAGTACATAAAAAAAAGTAGATATTCATTATATTTAGATACTCACACTTGGACATGCCACTTGGATTAGCGATGTCAGGACCTTACACTGGAGTCAGGCATGGGGAGAGGCTTGTCTCCCTCCTCTTTGCTAACCATCCAACCAGTCATTTTCTTCACCCTGTTGTAACCTGGGATCAGTTTAGACACCAGCTGACCTATGTGGTACCCGACAGTGGACAGCAACTAAAAATGGTCACAGACACTGGGTGTCAGTGTGCAAGAAGGAAACCAGGTCAAGAATCTATATTGTTTCCCAAGTAAGGTCAACACGTTGCCAGTTTCCAGGTGAGGCTCAGTCAAAAGCAGTAACACTGTGGTTGGGTGATTTCTGCTTTGAATCTCAGGAATTTTCTCCCCTTGTCTTGATATCTTTCTCTCCTGAATGTTAATGTCCTTGTTCCTTGAATCTTAGTGTTTTTTTCCCCTGTTGTCATATCTTCCCAGCCAGGATGGCTGAATTAGAACAAGGTCTACTTTAAAGCAAATATGCTGATCTGATTACTGATATCCCTGGATAATTGTGGCCATAGTATGTTTTTTTTTTATCTCTACAACCCAATGCCTATATTTTTGGTAATATGCTGATTTTTTTTTTCATTAATATTTTTAATCAGGATGGGTTGCCACATGGATCAAAGAGGCAAAAGACTTAGATCATTTGAAAATGACTGACTAGATGGTACCACACAATAGGCCCTGCTCATCCGCACACATCAGTCACATCAGCCTGAGCTGAAACATTGCAGAGTGGGTGGTGATGATTGTCAGTCATCCCCAGCTGGCAAATAAATAAATAAATAAAAAATAAATATAAAAATAAACCCTCTGCAAAGACATGTTCAGACATTTGACAATCGTTGCCACCCAGCCACTACTGCTTCCACAGCGTTGTCAAGTGGAGATTTTGTGAAAAAACAAAAGCAGACATGGAGTTACTGAGTTTTTAACCGTCTTTTTATTTCTAGATTGCCCTCTTTTGTGAATTACTGTTTTCAGTTTGACACTAGTCACATGAAAAACCTAAATGGGTGATATTTTAATGTATTGCTTTTAAGATGCTCTAAATGAACCTCTAAATGTGAAGACTTGTTTGAGATATCTACCTGAAGAGTTTCATCAGTTCCTTTTTGTAAACTTGCACATTCAACTTTAAGCAGATTTGCATGTTTAAATGAATTTCAAGATATTACTCATGTGGATGTGTGCTTTTGAACTTGATTCAATACAACTGACTGAAAAGTAAAAAGCTGATTTTTCTAATGGAACCAGTCTTTGGATTAGAATATACTGTAGATGCAACGACACACCACTGGAAGTTGTACATAGCTTATTTTTCAAGTTATTCAGCTCAATAGATGGAAGGACATATGGCCACAGCCATCTTGAATTATGATATGACAACCTAGTTTTTGATAGGAAACTTTACTATGCCTAGTTGTACTTTGTAGCAACACACCAATATTCAAGTTAGTATCTCACTTATTTTTCAAGTTATCATGCTCACAACATGCATTGACAGATGGACAGAGGGTATTTCCAATTCCCCATTTTTGTTCCACAATGGTGGACAGTTAAAAACTATGAAGGAAGAAAGTGGACATTTCTGTTGTTGAGGTAACCAGCTGCATCGCAACAGCAGCAAAACTTAAAAACTGGTGGTTGACCTGAGAAGATCACAATCTCCACCCAGTCTCCTGTCCATCAGGTCGGTGGAAGTTTAGATTGTTAAGGAACACAGATGTTTGAGGGTACACCTGGATAATTAAATGAACTAGCCAAAGAACTCACTGGCCCCACACTAAAAGGTTTAGAGTTAGACTCATATCCCATATCAATGCCTTAAACCCCATACTGCAGATGTTCAATGAGACAGGAGTGGCGAGTACCATCCGTGGCCTGATCCAGAAGGCTGGTACTGTAGCCTGTGTAGAACTGGGAAAAAAACAAACAACAACAACAAAAAAAAAAAAAACAGTGGCTGATGGGAGAATGTTGCCCTGGCTTTAGTCCTTCACCAGTAAAGCTGATCACCTCTTCAGTGTTGTGGTTGGACAGAAAAGTACTTTTAAGTCGCAGACTGATCAACATAAAGTGCTCCTTGGAGCACCACAGGAAATGCTTCCTGCCAACAGCCATTAGACTATACAACCCTTTCCCTCGTCACCCATTGACCCACGTTATTAACTGTCTCTTAGTCTGTAGCACATGGGAATTCCTGTACAGTATTAAATTTTATTAATTATTGTTAGTGCATTGTATACATCTCCCCTGTGTACAATAACTTACTTTATTAGTATATTATTTGCATTTTTTGTCATTTGTCTGTTTAATTTTTTAAAAACTTTTTAATGTATATATGAACTACTCTGTATATATTGCTTTTTGTTTCTTTGTGATGTCATGTGCACTTGTAGCATAAGCAGATTCCCTTTGGGATGAATTAAGTTATTCGGATTTAACGCTTTAAACTTCTGTCCTCTCTGCTGTGCTTGTGTGTGTGGAGACCAGTGTGCGCTTTGAAGCTGGAGCTCAGGCTCACTGCTGCATGTGTCAGAAGGTCCAACTAGGCATAAACTTTCCATTTTGTTGCATTAGCCTTCAGTTTTTTATAATGAAGTGTAAAGCAAAAGGAGAATACAACCATTTAGTCCAGACGTGTGCAACAAATGGCCCAAGGGCCAAAGATGGCCCATTCTCCACCCGGACCCAAAAACACTTGGTTGACAAGTGAACAACTTTTAAACAAGTTAATGAAAACCTGCACTCCATCAATGAGCTATAAAGGAATCTATATTAAACATCTTGGACGAAAACAATTGGATTAAGATGGACTAAAATTTGTTTTTTAAATTGTTGTGTTTGCAGAACTAGACAGAACCTTAAAGACTCCAAAAAGCAAGCATACATTATTATTATTATTATTATTATTATTATTATTATTATTATTATTATTATTATTACATTTCAATTAAATTCAGTTTATTTATGTAGCGCCAAATCACAACCGAAGTTGTCTCAGGACACTGAACAGAAACATTCACATACATCATAAAAGCCACTTGTAGGGGGGCCGAGACGGGGTGGAGGTAGGGCAGCCGATTTGGGACCAGAAAGTTTTGGCTTGACTCCCAGCCATTCCCACAAGCTGTGGTGTCTCTTAGCAAGACGTCCAATCCCCAATTGCTCCCATGGTGCCCAATAGCCGTCCACTGTTCCACTTGGGTGCACCTCAGGTGCGATGGGCTAAATGCAGAGAGAACCAATTTCATTATTGGATGGGAACAAACAATGATGACAACATATATACTTAAACATATACTTGATTATTAAAAGTTATCTATCTAAGGAAGTCAGCAGATTGTGTTAAATCTTACTTTGTCAGTCTCCCATCCTGAACAAGCACATTGACAACAGTGGAAAGGCAAAACGTCCTTTTAAGAAGAAGAAACCTCCAGCAGAACCAGGCTGAGGATGAGTAGCCATATGGTTAGACCGGCTGGGGTTTGAGAAGACGGGAAGTAGAAACAAGCCAACACAGAATGGCAAGTCCAGTTGTACTTTCTATTGGAAGAAAGAAAAAAAAAACATGTTAAAGATAGAAATAATTATAAAAACAACAGGTAGAGTTAAGCAAGTAAAGACAGCAATACTGCAGCTAACAAATATAGTTTCACAAGAGCCAGCTTGCAGAGAGTATGTCTTATATTCCTAAAAAGTATTGAGGAGACATAGGAGGTACAAAAGCATTAAAACAAGAACAAATAGACTATAAACAGCTTTTATTCCACAGCCACCAGGGCATTAAATGCCACATAGCACATACAGTGCAAATGTGTGTGCAATAACCATGTGCAATATACAGTACCTTAATGTGCAATAGTGTGCTGCACCATATGACTAAAGAACATTTATTTTTCCAATTCTCTATGCAGCCATTCGATAGGCCCTCAGGAAAGAAAAAGGTTGCCTACCCCTGATTTAGTCAATAAGTGACCATCCAAAACAGATATTTGCAAAGCAGTCTGATCACGTGCACACAAGACATGTAGATCCTGCTGTAGAGGAAACTATAATCAGATCTCATCTGTATAGCTAAAGTCAGCCCTGAAGTCATTTTACAGCAGATCATTTGTTTCTGTTTAATGTTTCCTTTGAAAGCCAGTCAGTTCAAATTAAACAACAGGCTTCAAATGAAATTGCACTAAAAATTTGAACATGCAGATCTAAACCCATTCATTCAAACCAGCAATTCTGTGCATGTTCGTGACAAATGATTAGTATAGATTGTAAAAAATTGAAACTTTTGGGACTTAACTGAAGCTTGAGGGTAATTGTTAGTACAACTATCTTGACTTCTTCAAAGGCTTCACAAGTCAGAATGATACCCATATAATTAATTTATAAATTGGTTTTATTGATAAAGCTGCAACTACAGAGCCTGAATCACAAGACTTTTAAGACATTTCAGTTTGAGGGTTAAAGAATCAATTGCTTGGGTGCTGTGGCCCGGGAATGTTTTGTATGCACAAAAATGTATACACTAAAAGAAAATCATAAAGTAATATAATGATATCAGTACTGTAATATTAGAGATCTGGAGATTTCAATTTATTGTGATTCATTTTACATATGTTTGTAATCAACAGTGCAAAGTAAGAGCAAATAATTGGATGTATGATTTCAAAGTTTGGAGGTAACAAATGTTAATCTCTGTCATCAGCAACAGAATACACTTGTTTTTTTTTCCATCTGACAGGAAAATGATAAATTGCAAAGTAAAATAGTTTCCTCCTCCAGCTCGATTGATGTGTGGAAGGACGGACGAGTTTCTGGTCAGAGCATTCTTTTTAATGCAGCTTTTAAATGCTGAATGGAATAATGGAGTCCAGTTGGTGTTGTAAGGTTGCTAACCACAAGAAATGCATTCTTGCATGATGGTAAATGATTATGTCCTGGTCTATGATGTTAGTATACATGACCTATGGGTTGATCAATGGCAGCTTTTAGAAAGACAACAAATAGAAATAAATAAAAACATAAACTGTTGCACTTTTAAAATGCATTTTTACAGTTTATATTTGATGTTAAAAACAAAACGTGAAACCACTGTCATTATGGATCCAATTAAAAAAAGCATGTTTTCACATTACTTTAATGATGATTCAATAGAAGCATTCCAGTAAGCAATTTTAGATCATGTGCATTTTACTTTCCTTACATGAATGCCCTCGACTGAATGGGACAGCATTTTGCACCCTAAGTACACAATCAAAAACAATGTCCTGCATGTAAAATGATTGTCCATGAGCAGTTTGTATTTTACCCTTCAGCTCTAAGTATTTGGTAGGTTTACACTAGAATATGTCCTTGCTGTCCAGAGAAATGCTGGTTATAGTACAACTGATCTGTATTCACTTGATTTCCCCAGGCTAAAACAGTATTTAAATTCCTCACTTGTAGCAAACTCTGTGTAATGTCCAAACAGTTCCTAAATAAGAGCATTTGTGTGTGCAGAAACTTCAAAATCTGAAGGCTTTGCATCAAAAACAGTGAAAACATTCACTGACACTCATAATTAAGACTCCCTCACACTTTTTTATTACTTGTCAAAAACCTGATACCCCTGCTTCAATCAGGTGTAAATGATGGGTTTTAAAGACTAATAAAAGGTTTTAGACAAAGACGATTCAAACCAGAACCGCATTTGTAAAGCTGGACATGTTCCATGGTGTCAGCTGGTTCTATGACAGCTTGTTAATAGCCAGGAATTCAGACATGACAGGTAGAGGTAATGACACTGACCCACAACACATCTGCACACTTCATTTTCACATGCTGTCTTGCTAAAAGGCTTGATGTGAGGATCTTTTCTGTCTGCGATATACATATACAGATTTTATTTACAGAAGATTGTTAATCTTTTATAGAGCTATACTGCTGAAGCTATATTGAGGAAAATATGCTCTGTAATGCAATGACTCAGAATCCGTTTTGTTGTCATTGCATCGAAGCACAACAAAATTACAATTCAGTACAGCCCGTCTGAGAAGACACAAACAAAATGACATGGGGAGATGGAAGTAGCTGAGGCTGTGGCCTTCAGGAGGCGCTGCCCTTTTTGTTTGGATAAGAAAAAGAGAAACACAAGAGGAGGGGAGGTATAAAAAATCTAGCACTGTGTCCTAGATGGGACAGAGCGTGAGAGTTGCAAAAAAGACCTCGGCACAGAAACGGCAAGATACTGATGACATCATAATACATTTATGCATGAGGAGGCCAACGAAGGTGGTGAGCTGTCCGCGGTCACTGCCAGACAGTGCCATAGTCCCGATAAGAGATTGTGCAGTTTCTATCAGTTGACTCTGACACAGGTCCACAGATATCCTTGGCATAGGAGCAGATTGGCAGGGGGCTTCCTGTTCGCATACCATATAGGAGAGTTTGAGATAGTTGGCCAATTCAAGGCCGACATGGGGAAGCCAGATTCAGATAACAACAATTATTTTGGGTCAGGCCGACTCTGCCTAATTTTTGTCTGCCTTCATAGTTCTACCGGTACGTCTCAATGGCAACTCCAAACAGCCAAATTTTGTGGTCACCACTGCCGGGCTGAGCTTGTAGCTTCTCAAAGGTCAATTCCTTCCCGCCAGCAAGTTTCAGGAGCCGTAAATGGCCTGCGATTCTCAGAAATTGCGTCCAGCTCATGGCTCAGCACAGCATCTGAGTCTGAGAGCTTATCGCTCGGCACATTCCTTCACACAATCCAAGCAGCCTTAAAATGGCCAAAACAGCGGCCAATGTTTTCTGCATTTGTCAATATGCCAGATAATCGCCAACTCCAAAAACAGAAATCCTGTTATGATAAATCCAATGTACACATCTTCTTTTCTTAATCCTCAACCGACAATCCTGACAGACACAATATCTTCCACTGCCCCCAGGAATCTATTGCGTATCCAGCTGCAAGTGTCTCATCAGGGCAAGAGGGCTCTCCTTCGCCCTGTCTTCTTGTTGAGAAAATTTTATCAATTGCATTGAGAGATCAGCTGACCAGATCCATAATTTATAATTTGGAAGATACTGTATGTAAAGAGAGGCCCCAATAGGGTTCACAGGATAAAGAGCAAAGTAGAAGGAAAGCAGGAGCGGGAGGGGAAGCATCTGCCTTTGTTGAGAGCAATCAGGAAAAGTGTATTTCAAAGTAAAAAGGTGTTTGTATTAGTTGGTAGTTGAATTAACGTATGTACAATTAATGGTTATTATTGATAATGTACTTTAGTATTAACCCTTTTGTCAGAATTTGTTTTTTGTTTTGTTATATTTAATTTTATCAGCTTCCGATTTTTTAACTACGCCGCCTCAGTCTGTTTCTGCTCCCTCTGTCAGCCGCTGGCAGTCTCCCCGCTATCACAGACATCTACAACTCCAAATGCAGGAAGAGAGCCACCTGCATCATGAAGGACCCCACTCACCCAGCACACACACTTTTCCCCACTCCCCTCAGGAAGGAGGTTGAGGAGCATTAAGTGGAGAACCACTAGACTGAGGACCAGCTTCCACCCTGAGGCTGTTAGACTCATCAATATCTAACCAGAATAATCACTGTGAAATATTACATCATGTTGCTGCTGATCTGTTTCATGTTGCTGCTGATCTCTTTTTTGTTGCTGCTGATCTCTTTTTTGTTGCTGTGTTCATTCGTGCTCATCTGCTCACACAGACTCATGTTCATGCTGCTGTTCGACATTTATGATATTAGTGCTTAGTGTATATTTAGTTGATGTTTTTCTTAGTTCATATCTTAGATGTTATTACCGTTTTTCTTTTACATTTTATTGTTGGATGTAACTGGGAGCCTGTGTACATAATCTCGTTTCATCACATGTGCCACATGTGGTGTGAATGACAATAAAGATTCTCTGACTCTGACGCTGATAAAGTTAAAATGAGGGCAAAAATGTGAAATTAGCCAAAAAAAGCTAAAAAAAAATAGCATAAAACAACTAAATAGTAGCTGAAATAGTAGAAAAAGCTGAAACGTGCATAAATGAGCTGAAAGCAGCATAACAAGCTGAAATTAGTAGAAAGAAGTTAGAAGAAGCTAAAAAATGTTGTAGGTAGCAGAAAAAAGTTTAAATTTGCACGAGGAAGCTGAACCAGAACAAAATGTGAAAGGAGCAGTAAAAGGTTGTAATTTATTTAATTTAAAGCTTCTCAGAGGACAAAAGTGGCAGAAAAGGCTAAATTTTTTCAAACAGCTAAAGTTGCACCAATACCAAAAGTCATAGCAGGCTTGTCCTGAAAGAGGTGAATGTTGAAATAGCACAAAAATTGTGGAACAATAAAGATGCTGAAATACGTACATAAGAAAAATAGATCATAACATTGAGAATGCTTCATAAACATTCAGTCTGTTCTGCAGCCCAAAGGTCATTCTATTGTCACAATAAACAGTTTCACAAATGATTTATTTTGTAACGACATATTTCAGATTATTTTTAGCACTGAGCAGATTACATCTGATCTGTTTCCCTGAAGAAACGTCAGAGCTTGTTTTATGTGGTTTGGTTTCAAGCATATGTTTTTTTAAAAACAGTGTAAAACTCCAAAAAATAAAAAAGCTAAAACAAAACCTGCAGGGAAAAAAAAAAAAAAGTAAAGACCTATCATTCCTCACATCACCTGCTGCCCTTCAAGCCAGACTTTTAACTAAAAGACCGTCTTATGGTGAGAAATAGTTACAACTGCATCAGTCAAACCTTGAAGAGGTCATTAAACATTTTGTGCACTTTCATTCAACACAGCAAGATTAAGTGCAATCAATTAGCACTTGGAGTGTGTAATGGAAATCACTCTCAGCTACTACCACACCAAACTTTAGGTCAATAAAATATAGACTATGTTATAACCAATTTGGTGGTGGACAAACTGGATAAGATGTGGTGGCCACTTTGAATTGGATTGACTTCAGAAGTTAATCAGTTGTAGAGGTCCATCCATTGATTATTTTCTAAAGAGTTTCAGCAAAATCCATTGAGGGAGATATGAGTTATTTTGCTAACAGACATCAAGGTCAACTCCAACAGATAATGCACAAGTTTTAAGTAAAGATGTGCAATGTTTTGCACTTATAGTAAGTCTTAAAGATGACTCTCAGCTACAACAAATTTTATTTCAATATCTGTAAAACCAACAGATTTGCAGCCATTTTTGTGTTTTTAAGTACTGTTTAGCTGTGACGGCCATCTTGAACCAGCTTAACTCCAAGCGTTATTCAGTTGTAGGTGTACACCTGCTGAAGATTTTCTGAGCGTTTCATTAAAACCTGTCCAGTGGTCCATGAGATATTTTGCTAACAGCCAAGATTGCTTCTAATTATTATTGCCAAAGTTTTAGGCAAATATTTTGTACTGTGAGGAGCACAGAGTATTATTACTCTCAGCTACGCACCAAATGTTAGCTCAACATCTGCAATATTGTCTGAATTATGAACATATTTGTGTTTTGTAAGTTCAGTTGGCTGTGGACGCCATCTTTAATTGTGTTAGCACCAAAAATTAAATGATTGTAGATGAACTGAATGATTACTTGCTGAAAGATTCGTTTCTATTAATGCCAGCTTGTCATACTCCTTTCAACTTATTTCTGCAAGTTTCAACTACTTATGCTATTTCAGCTACTATTTAGCTGTTTTATGCTAATTTGAGCCTTTTCAGCAAATGCCACAATTTTTGCACTCATTTAAACTTTTTCAGCCTAAATCAGCAAAAATGTGCTCTCTCCACTTCATTCTGGTGATTTAAGCTTCTTTCTGCTTTTTTTAGCTACTATTCAGCTGTTTTGTGCAAATTTCAGCTTTTCAGACAATTTCCACTTCTTGTGCTCATTTCTGCTTCTTTCAGACTAACTGAGCTCATTTCAGCTCTCTCCACTTCCTTCTGGTAGTTTAAGCTTTCTTCTGCCTTTTAGCTACTTTTCAAATAGTTTTGCTAATTTCAGCTTTTTCATGCTATTGTATTAAATTTTGTTCTCATTTCTGCTTAATTAAACCAAATTCAGCAAATATGTTTTTTTTCTCCTGATTTATTCTGCTAACTTGGGCTGGTTCTTCCATTTCAGCAAGTTTTTAGCTAATTTCTGTTTTTTTTTTTTTTTTTTTTTTCAATAAGTTCTTCAGCAATAAGCATTCACACTGCATTTTTGCAGGAAATACAATTTATCTAATTTCAGCTTGGGTTATGGGATGTTCTGCTAACAGACAGACATGTTTTCCAGGCATTTTCTTACCACTTTAAGAGCACGCTGTATCAAACCTTTGACTTTTATTTACTAATAAACATCAATACACAAAACCGTGAAAGTTCACTTAAAACATTTTAAATGTGTCAAGCTGGGTACTGAGGTGAGTTTCTGTTGCTTCTACCTTCTGCAGCATTAATGGCAGCGTCTTCCTCGATAGCCTCCAGGATTTCTCTTTTCACGTACTTCAGGCTCCAGGGAGACTCCTCATCCTCCAGGAGGATCACGTTGATTATCACCCCGCTCACACACTGCCTGGCTCCTCCACACAGAACCATGAGAAGCTCAAACACCAACAAACCCAACCACCAGCTGCTTCGGCTCATTTTCAGCTCTCAGTTCAGTTTGTATATATGCGAGCTCCTAAACCCAGAATCCACGTGAAGATGGTTGACCTTTGTTTCAGGTGAAAAAGATCTACTTTAAAAGGTTAAAAAAGGTCCACTTTATACAAATCCAATCCGGTGTGTTTGTTGTCTGTCGTCTACTCAGATTCACACTTCCTAGGTTTCTCTGATCTGCCCTTTCCTCACCGCCGTGTTAATATACAACCTTTATAGACACAGGCGGAGTGTTTGACCATCTCCATGTTCTTGTGCAAAGGCCTGCGTGATCCATAAGCTTCAGTTGGACAAACGCAGCAGATTATCTTGGTATTAAATCAATGGCATCGGGTACAGTAGAAAACATTTTTGCTGTCATTTTAGTGTTCGAGCAGATTCTGGGAGAAGTTTTGAGCTTTCCTGAAGCTGAACTTTGAGGCAGGACACAATTTGATAAAATTGTGAATTACAACTAAATTATTGTGTGGCCCATTCTATTGATGATAAGAGAAACAGACTTTCTGTAAGTGATATAACAATTTGTCAAGCTGACAGTGATTTTATGATATGTGACATTTTGTGGGTCTGATCTGGCTTGTTGAGGGTTTGTTTTGCTTCATAATGTTTATTAGTGACATCTGAATACGCCAGGATGCCCTAGGTCGTAGATCGATGTTAGACTTTACAGTCATGTCATCTGTATTGGTTGACATACCTTTGCAACATTGTGTGGACATCAGGGGCAGTGCCACCAGATTGGCAGACTGGGGTGGTGGCTCCCCTCTTCAAAAAGGGGGACCAGAGGGTGTGCTCCAATTATAGGGACATCACTCTCGTCAGCCTCCCTGGTAATGTTTATTCAGGGGTACTGGAGAAGTGAGTCCGATCATTGGTCAAACCTCAGATCCAGGAAGAACAATGTGAGTTCTGTCCTGGCTGTGGAACACTGGATCGGCTCTTTACCCTTACTAGGGTCCTTGAGGGGTTATGGGAGTTTGCCCATCCAGTCTACATGTGTTTTGTGGACTTGGAGAAGGCATTTGACCCTGTTCCTTGGGGTAAACTGTGGGGGATGCTCTGTGAGCATGGGAGGGGGCGTGTTGTTATGAACTGTTCAGTCCCTATACAAGCGGTGCAAGAGTTTGGTTTGCATTGCCGGTAGTAAGTCGGACCCCTTCAGGGTGGGAGTTGGATTCCACCAGGGCTGCCCGTTGTCACTGAATCTGTTCATAACTTCTGTGGACAGAGTTTCTCAGTGCAGCCAGCTGGTGGTGGGTTTCCAGTTGGGCGGCCTCAGGATTCCATCTCTGCTCTTTGCAGATGATGTGTCCTGCCATCATCATCATGCCTTGATCTTCAGCTCCCACTGGAGCGGTTTGCAGCCGAGTGTGAAGCAACTGGGATGATAAAAAAATAAATAAATAAAGGGTAAATGGAAAATGAATACATCCAAAACTGGAATAGCTTGTTTCCAGAAGTATTCAGAGCCTTTACTAAGTACCTGAAGCACATCTGGCAGTAGTTCCAGCCTTAAGTCATTTTCTGTCACCTGGACTGGAGGATTTTCTGTCTTCTTGGTGAATCCTCTCAACCTCATTCCGGTTGGATGGGGACTGTTGCTGGAGCCATTTCCTTGTTTCTCCAGAGATGTTCAATAGGGTTTAAGTTAGAATAGTCATCAGGAATAGTGTTGTGCAAATGAAAAGTGGTGTCCGATTCTCCCCCGACATATTATGTCACGATGAGGCCCAGCAGTTGATTCTCAGTTTCATCAGAGCAGATAATCTTGTTGCTCACGGTCTGAAAGTCCTTCAAGCAGCTTCGACATGTTTTGCTCTCAGTGGAGGCCCACACATCTGATTGTCTTTCTGGAATGTAATATTGGGTCTCTGGATTTCAGTCAGAGTGCCCATCTAGGTCTCGGTCATCTAAGTTTCTTCCCCTTCCATTGCTCGACTTGGCTGAGCAATCAGCTATCATAAGATTGGATCCATTCGATTAGAAAAACCTTCAGTGCTCAGATCTGTGCCTTTCAGCAATCCTGTCTCTGAGCTCCTCAGACAGTTCCTTTGACCTCATGGTTTTTGCTCTTTGAGGCTTTTTATAGAGCACTCCGTGCCTTAACAAGTCATGTAGAATCGTTTTAATTTACCACGGGTGGACTTTCGACGAGCTGAAGGAGCACCTCAGAAGAGATCAAGAGACATTTGAGAGGTCACTTTACTCCCACAACTGTAGCCAGTACTTTAATAAGCTCCCAGGCGTATGTACACAAGGCAGAGAAGAACTCTCATCCAACGCTGCAGCATTGCCTCGCTTATGTGAAATTGACTGTTACTCCAGTGAAACCTGGACCAGTACCAAACACTTGGAATCTTGCTTATGCCCCTTCAGCTGTTCTCCTGTGTCCCTTACTACGTACTCTCTAGTTCTCTCAGGACCTTCTCCTGAATTGTTAATGATTGGAACCAAGACAGACCTAACACCACCAACCCGTAAGGAACTGAAAAATCTGAGTAAAAACATGAAGACCAGTACTCTGAGATGAATGACCTCTCCTTGCCCCCCAGGGATCCTGTTTAGCTCCTGATATACCCCACTGTAAATAAAAGCACTAAATGGATTTTCTCGTGTAAGAGTGTTCATTCTCAATTCCTTTCAATTCTGGGTACTGTATTTCATTATTGTGACAATCTGAGCTACATTTCAAGTCTTGCTCTGAAAGATCATAATGATATGTTGTTAAAATGATTAAGAGCTGTATGCAGCCCCACTGATAGCTTCTGAAAGATTGTAATTACAGGTAGTCCTCGACTTACGAACGGGTTTCGTACCTACAAACCGTTCGTAACCCGATTTTAACGTAAGTCGGAACTCATTATACTGCGCCACAAACCTGTTTGTAAGTCTGGATTTTTGCCGTAAGTCGAGGAAATACATGTAAAATGTATGTTAACACTGCGCCGCACACCCGTTCTTAAGTCTGAGTTGCTGTAAGTCGAGGGCGCCTTAAGTCGAGGACTACCTGTATTCTGTTTCCTATACCGTATGTCCTATATAGCCCATATAGTCTATATTCTTTATATTCTATATAATCTATATATCCTATATATTCTATATATCCTATGCATTCTATATATCCTATGCATTCTATATTTCCTATACAGTGCTGCATGTCCTACATATCCTATATATTCTATATAGCCCTTATATTCTATATTTTCATTCAACCTTTATTTAGGCAGGTTAATCCCATTGAGCCTCGAGGACTCATTTACGAGAGAGACCTGAGAGAGAGATATCCTATATATTCTATATATTCTATATATCCTATGGATTCTATATTTCCTATACCACATGTCCTATATTTCTTATATGTTCTGCATATCTTCTATATTCTATATATCCTATATCCTATATATTCTATATATCCTATATATACTATATATCCTATAAATTCTATATAAGATAAGATTTCTGCAATGAAGTTAAATTCAAAGCAATCTGCTCCTCGGAAAATAGTGTTGATTTATGTTTATATACAGGCATATGAATGTTTCTGTTCAGTGCCCTGAGATGACTTCTGTTGTGCCTTGGTGCTGTAGAAATAAACTGAATTGATGTGAATTGAATTATCCAAGAACTCTGGACAACAGCTCTAACCACTGAATTAACGTGCCGCCCCATGAGAAGTACAGACACATACAAGTAAGTGTTTGCAAAGAATGAAATTCAAATTTGGTGGCTTCTAAACAGAGTTTACGTCAGTAAAATAAAGGAAAACCACAACAGTAATAGAAACGATTCATTTCCATTTTAAGCATATTTGCCCAGGGGAAAACATCAATTTTCTATCTTCAAAAAAATATTCTAAATTAGAGCTGTACAATATATTAAAAATGTATCATGATGGCAGATTAATACATTTATTGTCATTGCAGAATCCATGAGTGAAAAATGAGTATTTAACAGAAAGGCTTGAACTACAGTGCACTGTAGGGTATTGTAAAGCGAGTTTTCCAAACGTTTTAAACCATTTCTTGAAATCCAACAAGTCAGTAAAACTGTATTTTTGGCCAATCATACAATCAGATAAACCCCACTGCCCTCAATGCTCACTGATAATTTAGATGACTGATATGATACATGTCATGCAAATATAACCACGAGCATCATGATAACAAGGAAACATATCAGTGAGGAAAATGCATAATAAATATTGTTATAACTACGTATATTAATAACATTGCAGCAGCTTGTTTTCCTAATATTGTGCAGCTGTGTTATAAATTTACAATCATAGATTTGAAAGAGCATCAAGACACCAGACTTTAGATAGTAAAAAACTAGTTTTCCCACTGACTGTTAAATTTTATGAACCCTCTGCACATAGTCTAATATAGAAGTCCTCAAAGGGAAAACTGGTACGAATCCAGACCCAAGATTGGCTGTCAAATTTCAACAGAATAACTTTTCCCCCCTCACATTCACGATAATTCATTTTAGGCAGCACAGCTTTTATGGCATCAGTTACTGCAGTCTGGTCTGTGGTTTCCCACGGCTTGCCTCTGTGTTACTGTCTCTCTCTGCAGAGAGAAGTCAACACACAAAGAAGCAAAAGTCTGAACAACATCCCTGAGTAAAGAAAATCTACTTTGCCATCAATAAAAAGGAAAAGTTAAGAAAGGAAATTAAGGTTTTAATTCAGATAGTATGGACTGTTACATGCTAAGACTCTGGAGAGTTTAAAACGTTTCACACATTCAGAGACAGGTAGTTATTAAAATCTATGATAAGAAGCGCTACTTAAATGTGAACTGAGAGCACAGGAAATAAAAAGCTCTATGAACACAGTTTGAAAAATTCACTAGAATCTTAAAACGGTCATTGGCTGTCCAGCAACACTAGTACCTTCATTAACAATAATACATTTGTTTTATTACATATAATATTCACATTGGCAGTCAACATGAAAATCTTTAACAGCATAGTCTAACAAAATGGGCATATCATAAAATAAATTTATTTCTCTTTTCTTTCATAAAAAGAAGCATTTAAAAGTAAAACTAAAGTATTGAAATAGGCAAGTCAAAATGTATTATTCTATTAAACTCTAACAATAAAATGCCTTTTTTAAAACATATTAAAATGGGAGCAGGTTCATCTCCCCACCTGGGGCCTTTCTGTGTGGAATTTACCCGTTACACTTTACACAGGGCAGCTGTGTCTGAGTGGTTAGAGCAGTCGTCCTCCAATACAAGAGTTGGGGGTTCGATTCCACCAGCAGTCACATGCCGAAGTGTCCTTGGGCAAGACACTGAACCCTTCATTGCCTCCGATGTGTGTCCAGTCAGTGTATTAATGAGATAAAGCTCTGATTATATTAGTAGAGATCTAGTGGAGTGCTATATGAATGGGTAAATGAGGGTACAGATTGTGTTGTAAAGAACTTTGAGTATCTTGATAAGATAGAAAAGTGCTGTATAAGTGCAGTCCATATTAAATATATTTTCTTGGTTTTGTCAGTTATGAAATAGAGTTTGTATTGTGCTAAAATGGGATGTTTTTAGTTTATTTCTTGCAAAATGTTTTTGTTTTATGGAGTTGGTTTGAAAAGTGTGGTTTGTCATCTGTTTTTTTGTGTTTATAGCTTTTTATTTATTTATTTATTTATTACTTATTTGGGTTTATAGCTTTGCTTTTATGTGTATTGCTTGCTGTCATAAAAAGTAGGTAATAATTTAATCACACGTGTTTCTCTATAAGTAAAATGAAACTATCTGGAAAAAAATACAAGAACATTGAATCGATTTCAGTGAAACCTTTGGTTAATAATTACTGGGTGTACATCTACACTCAGTAAGTTTTGATGCCTGTCAACCTCATTGAAGCCAGCTGTCACAGTTAAGAGACTTTAGCAAACACAAAAAGTAGCCACAACTCTGTCAGTTTAGTCGATATTTATTTAAAATTCAATTAGGTAGTAGCTGAGAGTTATCTCAGACACAGTAACTAACTGTGTATTGTGTGTCTAATTGCACTTCTTCTGTTTGTTTTTCTACAATAGTTGTAAACGTAAAAAAAAAAAACAGAAGTTTTCAAAAGACGGTGCTTCTGCTAATTATGGCTCAACAACTTTGGTAACAACGGAAATGATGGTCGTTGAGCCAAATCAACATGGTTTAACTTTAATTTGAAAACAATCAAGTTTTTTCCTGGTGAATGCTAAATAATCCAGGTAGAAAAATCTAACAAAGGGAGTTGTATTAAGCTCAGTCTAATAAATAGCACCTTCTCATTTTGGATCAACCAGTTTGTTGTTGACATCTAAAACTAGCTGTTCACATGACAAAGGAGAACCATCATTGATGGCCGCTTGCTATTCAAATAGGGTTGAGTGATGCTACCATCGTTCCTCTCTATCAAGGATGTGAACATCTTCATCCCTGAACAAGTGACCACTGGCTCCTCGGACTGACAAAGCTTTTTGAATTAAAGATGAAACATTTCAACAAGATTTTTATTTTTCATAATCTGTCCAGAAGACGTGACTTAACTTTGTTAGTGACGTTTTAGCCAAATTACGTGAATTTGCATTTACGGTATGGATCAGTAGTTTTAGACAAAAGGAACAGTTTGAACGTTGACCATGCAGCTTGAAGATGGACACAGTTGGTTGGAAGCGCTCCGGTGTGAAGGGAAGCCAAGTGAGGAGAGAGAAGGCTTGTACGGAGCAGCGGGAGGAGAAATAAGTGAACAGGAACCGCAGGACAAACACTTCATCAGGAAAGTTCCCAGATACAGACTGGAGCAAAGTCTCGTCAACTCAGTTGGGTAAATGTCTGCTTTCCGCCGCCGTGATCGGAGACGGACGGCGTAAAATGAACCATTGTGGCTCCTAAAAAGCACATCGGCCGCCGAGCTTATTGACAATGCAGGGAGACCGGAGGATAAATAAAGAGACACAGAGAGGAAATGAAGGCGGCTGCCCAATCATGACGCCTGCTTTAAGACCTTTGAGTGCTGCTTTACTGTTGCAACATTTTGACTGAAATCTTAATGCAATGAGGATTAAAAGGATTACAACATAATCTTGAGTAATCCAAAACGCCACGGACGGAGGAGCACTTGTAATAACGACGTAAAACCCGTCCGGAGGTCTGACAACATTGTCAGTCACAGCAAGGATTAAATATTTGCGGGAAAGAAAAAAAAAACTTTCAACTAATGCCGGCAAACCATCACTAGTGGAGAAAAGGACGGGGGCCAGAAGGCAATTTAGTTATTTAAGAGACATATAGCACCTCGGTAAGTGCCGGCCAGCCTGCTGCCAGGACAAAACCCAGGCAGGCGGAGGGGGAGACGGGCGTTTTAAGCAGATTTACTCCTCCAATTTTTGTTTTTGATCAATGCTCAGGCAGGTTCATTACACATGTAAAGCAGGAGGGGGGGTAGGTTTGAGGAATGAAAACGTTCTCACAACCACAAATCAATTCTTATTAGGTTTACTGAAATGCCATCAACATGTCCATTAGCCTTCCCATTTATTTATTTTTTCTCCCCAGGACAGGCTTGTATATTTTAAGGATTATGTAAAGCATCGCAAGAAATTATCTTTTCAGCCAAAGAGCCCTGCTTTCATCGGCGCAGACCTGCCTTTAATTACGAGCCTTCACTCAATACGAGCGGCGCAGGAGTCTGTTGGCGAGGCACATTAGTGGGATTTGATGCCGACCTCGTCTGGATCGTGAACCCATTCCGCCTGATTGAAGTTGTATCGACGCCGAACTTCGCTCAAACCAACCGAACCATTAATTTCAATGAAGAGATACAAATGGAGTGCAGGAGAGGCTTTTAAAGAAATAGGAGCGACATTAAGTACGCAGGAATTTGTGTCAGAGAAGAGGAAGCGGCGACACGAAGACGGTGACAGTACGAAGAGTCCGAACATTGGTCACATGACGTCGGCTGGTGGTCAGCTGGTGGTCAGACTGCAGCGATCTGTGGCTGGAGTTGGAAAAATCTCACATTTAGACATTTTACCTTAAGATACAATATCATTGTATTTATTTTATTTGAAATCATCAAATCTCTGCCAAAAATCAGAATCAGAATAAGCTTTGTTATCAATGCACCAAGATACAACGAGAATATGTCCACACCCTTGTCTGAAAGATGGGCAGAGAGCACGTAGCCGCTGCTATAAAGCGCGGCCTTCTTATCCTTTTCAGAATACATTTTATAGATAGAAAAAGGGACAAAGCCATTAGGAGAGGATAGTGGCATTACAAAAGATTTCTTCACACCTTGTCCTAACAGGACACAATTTAAGACATAATAAAACCTCTGCCAGCAGCACATTTATGAACAAGTTACATATGTATTTACGACAAGGTGATCCATGAAGCACTAACAGTCCATTGTCCTGAGGCCAACTGGGGAGTCAGATTCAGATAATCTACGATTGTTGATTTATTCAGGCAGACTATTTTTCTGCCAGCTTTGAGTCTTATTGGTACTTGCAAGAGCTGACATGGTCAGATTAGGGTGCATTCTACTGGTCCGTGCTTACGAGCCTCTTCAAAGTCGTTTCATGCTGAGAAGTCCCAAAGCCGCAGGTGGCCTTTGATTCAAATCACTTCCATCTTACAGTTTAGCTCATAAATCAGCTGATTTTGAGTCCTCAAAGCACAAACCAAACCTTTACATAGGCGGCAGCCTGACAAGGGCCAAATTAGCTGTGGCCGTTTTCTTTGTACATTGATAAACCAGGATCCAAACTATTCCAAAAACAGAAAACCTGTTATCATAAATCCAATTATATGCAATTCCGACATCCTCGTTTGACAGCAGAGGTAGACCCATCACCCCCAGAGATATGTCCAGCTGCACGTGTCGTCCGAGCAGATGAGGGTTCTCCAGGACCCTGTCGCTTTGTTGAAAAGATTTTGTCATTTGTGTCAAAAGTCCAGCTGGTCAGATCCAAAACAGTAGTTTTGGTTTCGGAAGATGTGTAAAAATAGGAGCTACTCCGATACACAGACAGAGAGCAAAAAAGCAGGAGGAGAACAGGGAGCGGGAAAGAATGCGTACGCCTCGTTCCAGAGTCAGTGAGGGGGGGAAAAGAGTTATAAATACGGGAAAAAACATAAATAAGTCGCTTCGCCACATAAGTCGCAAGGCATGCTAATTTCTGCAAAAAGGTGCGACTTATACGGCAAAAAGTATGGTACATTTATTGTCATTTTGAGCTTTTTGTTACTGGTTTGTGTCTTTGTGCTCCATGTTTCTTTGGGCCTCACATCCTGAGCTCAGTTAGGTAGTTTTTAGTTTTTTCATAAACAGATGTTCAAATGAACATTAGTCCTTTTTTTCTACATCAAAATTCACAAAATCAAGCCTACTCAAGTCATAAACGCTTAATTTCTACATGAAAATGTTTTAATTTATGGTGGTTTAATCTGCCTCTGACCTCACTTTTATAACGTTTGCTTTTGTTAACATTAAATATTTCCTACTGATCTTTTCATATGCACTGTTTTTTAGTGAGGTCAAAGCCAAGTTTCGCAGATTTAATACATAACATTAAATTCCCAACATCCTCCCTCAAACTTTTGAAGTGTCAGCTTGCATTCACTAATAAAAACGTTTCCCTCCGCAGTTAATTTTGTTGTTTTTTAAGTTAAAATCGGAGGCAGAGTTTGAGAAGCAGGTTTAGATTCGGAAGATCACAGCGGAGGTCACTGTATGTCAGCTGGTTCTGCGAAGAGCTGAGCATTTGAACGTGTAAAATTCGAATCTGCTGTCAGTCAGTTGCACCTTTTGGCCTTTCCACTGTTTAGGAGGCACGTTTCACGCTCCATACCAATGAGGACGCCGTCTCCCGACTCAACCTTCTGCTGCCGGGCGGCTCGTGGGTGAGACACTTGACCCCAGCCTGCTGCGTGTCCGGCTCCAGATGAGCGGACGCTTTCCAGTTCGAATAAACGGGAGGAGATTAAAATAATGAAGAGCGTTGGCTGCCTCGAGATCATCCGAAGATTTTTAAAATAGCACTAAAAAAAAACTAACTCCGATCATTTAAAAAAGAAACTCTTGAAAAAAAATAAAAAGGCATCTTTGATTTGTGACTTTTAAATAAAAGTAGGGTGAACAGGTTTTCAGGAGGCAGCAGTATCAGCTGGATTACTAAGGAAAAATATTTGGCATCAAACAGTTACTGTAAATAAATACCAGTTTGACATGAAGCTGATCTGGATCAATTGATCACCATCAGTGGGAACACCTGTAAAAAAAGCTGTAGTTTTTACTGCTCTGGACCATGCAGGTGTCGGTTAGCACAACACCAAGGCAGAAAGACGTCAGCAATTACCTTAGAGAAGCTACCCATGAATCTTGGAAAGGTCAAAGATCACTTCCAATCTATTTGGAGTTTGTTCTACAGAGAAATGGTTTTCACACACACACACACACACAAAAAAACAACAACATTTAAGACAGCTGCCAGTCTAGTTTGGAGTGGACGTCCCAACAAATTTATCCTAAAGTCAGAATCTGTAACACTCAGAGGAACAAGCTCCTTCGCAGATGCTCAAGGCTTCAGTTAGCAGGAGAAAGGTCAAAGGTCATGGCAGGACTTAGTAAAAAGACTGAGTAAGTTAGAGGGCTCCAAGAGAAAGCCTTGTCTCTCTAACACCAAAGTTCATGCTCGTTAATCTGGGTACAAATCCAACAATGTTCAGTCAGGTCATCTGGATGGTTTGTTTTGTTGCCGAGACGTTTCATCCTTCATCCGAAGGACTTCTTCAGTCTGAGAAGCCCACCGAATCAAACTGAATCCCACAAACAGCTTACTCCCAGAGTGGAAAAAAAAAAAAGTTTGCTGGTGATAAGATGCCCTCCGGGGCCCACCCTCTCCCCCATCAACTCCTCTAAGACAGGCAATGCTGAAGTGGTTCAAACCACTTGAACTTTGAACCACTTTGAAAAAACATGAAAACAGGTGGTCTTTTTTTCTCCTTATGTCCATGTCGAAATAATTAAAAGAAAGAGACTTTGTCTTACAGCTGAGATAGACTCAATCAAGGATGAGAAACACTGGAAACAAGCAATAAACAATCTTAACAGTCAGGGGTGCACCGATGTATCGGCCCCGATTTCCTTAATTTGGGGAAATCGGCCAATGCTTGCATGAAAAACCGATTTTACAGATTTTTTTTGTTTTTAACAACAGTCTAAACTTCATTTATATTTCAGAGCACTACCTTGTGACCAGTTAAAACAAGTTTGTATTGTTTC
>JAVCKU010000042.1:2567391-2579955 GCA_032273985.1 Hypsolebias coamazonicus | reverse complement strand
GTTTCTACAATTTTTTTTTGCTTTGTTTTGTTTTGTTTTTTGAATGTCCAGAGGACCAGACTTAGCTTTTTTAGATCATTCCAGTGAGTCTTGCAGGAGATAAAGTGAATAGTGAAGACAGAGGAAGATGACACTGAGATGATGTGACTTTCCCTAACAGATTTCTTGTTGCTTACATATTGAATTCAATTCAACTCAATTCAAAAATACTTGATTAATCCCAAAGGGAAATTAAATTGTTGTAACTCATTATCCTCGTTTCATTAAGAGATGTTATACTGATGTAGGCAGGAAGAATCTCTTGTAAGGTCCGTCCCACAGTGGATCCGATGAAAAGTCACAAATGCCATCCGATCCATCCATCCAGACTCGGCTGGCCTCTCGGTTCCCTCGGACTGCAGGGCCGCCTCAGCGATGGGCGCTACTCCTGCCGGCAGCCCGCCAAGCTCCTCGTCGCTACAGCGGACATCTGGATACGGCCGGCAGGGAGACGGGAATGCATCTACGGCACCTCCTTTTCAACTCATTTGAAATGTGGGGCTGCAGCTGAAATATTATTTGAGCTTTTGAGATGTTAATCAGCTGCTCCCACTTGTAAAAAAAAAAAACACCCCGTTGCCATGGTTACGCATCATAACAAATATCCAAAACAAACAAAAAAAAAGTTTTAGCAAAAATCCTTCCAGCTGCACAGCATCCGACAGCAGACAAAATAATCATCCCAAAAAAAAAAAAAAAAATAATAAAAAAAATTAATTAAAAAAAGTGATTTACAGCCAGAAAAAGAGGAATTAAAGTTCCCAAAAGCAAAACCTCAGAATGAAAGTAAGAAAGCTACTCCAACATGCAGCCACCCCGAGCGGCGCAATTATGGCTCTAAATAATTTTGATTTACTTTAAATAGCTCAAATGATCATCTATAGTACAGTATTTTTCTGTCTTTGGATAACTCCTTTCCAAAAACAATCAATGGTGCAAAGTTGGACGTTCAGTAAAAGGGTGTAATGATGTCCTGATCCATGTGGGACCCAGACATCAGACTATTAATCATTAATCCGACCTGGAGCACAACTGTTCAGAGACTGAGACATTTTGGTCAGACCTTGTGCTGTAAATGACATTTTGAACTTGTGAGATGTGTTGTGGATGAGTCTCAGCTACTCCCACACCAAATCATCTTGAAATTAGCGTGACTCCAAAGGATGTACATTTAAAAATTACTTTCTGCAAGCTTCATTAAAACTGTCCATTGTTTCATGAGTATTTTGTTAACGTGACAAACACACAGAAACATAACCAGCAAATCAAAAGTCCTTAACAAAACAAGAAACAAGAACCGTAAATCAAAGTGGATGTTCCTTGTTTGTTTGGCATCTACAGTATAGAAATATTTTTTTATCTTCACAATTTTAACATAAAACCTCAACCCACGCTATGACTGACGTGTTTTAGAGCAGTTTTATTCTGAGCAGGTGGGTGGGGAGAAGGAGAAAAAGCATCTTTCACTGACCAAGTGTGGCCAAATGTGGGAATAGTCCTCCACTTCTGGATCTCCCTGATCTGAACGATGCAGCTAACGTGAATAAATATCGTCTATCTAAACTCTGTGTCACCTGGAGAACCTTTTACCTCCACGCCTATATACATATACATTTAAAAATAGAGTTTGAGACCATATGCATTTCAACTACCTGTACACAATGAAACCTGAACTCTGCAAGTGTTTTTCTGCGAACTTATATTAATGCTTTAAATATCAAAACTATTCTAAAAGAATCGTATAAAACAGAATTTAGATTAAATTTTCCCTACAAAAAAAAATAAATAATCAGCTTGTCTATGCCAGGATCCATTGGGCTCAGCTGTGGCCTCTGAGTAAGAACATGAACGCAGCCAAATAAAATGGCACAAGCTGTGTCCTCGAGCCCGACGAGGTGAACGCTGTGGGCGTCCCGACACCTCCACGCCTCACGGATGGAAGGACGGGCAGGAAAAGCCCGAGCTCTCCTCTCTCCTGTCTCGTTCTGCGTGACAACAGATGACTGGGTCCATTCAGGAGTGTTTCCAGGTCAGTGACGGAGGTGGATACAGTAACCTGAGCACCAACAGGAGGGGCAGAGGTTCGGCTGTGCATTCTGTCCAGTGGTGTGTTTATTTGTTCAATAAAAGACATAAAAAACTGGATTTTTCTTGGTCTGAACTCTCCAGCTGCAGCACAGATTGTCAGTATTAAAAAAGTACCACGTTTGGTCTTGGTTCATCCATAAAACATCATTGTGTGAAAGAGGTCCTTCCATGCTTTACTTAAATTATATCTTTCTAAAAAGAAGGATTGATGATGACCTATTTCTGGGATTAAAGGCTCAAAACCCGGCTTCTTAATGCTGCTCATTAACCGCTACCACATCAACCGTTACACTCCAGTGAACAGGGTGCCGCTTTGTTTTAAAGCGCTTATTTTTACCAACATGAACTGGTCACCTGCAGGACACGGGCCACACAGGATCTAATGTGTGAGGACGAAATGCAAATGGTTGCAAGGGAATCCATCCACCACCAAACACGAGACGGGTCAGAGATAATGTTGCCAAGTACAGATCAGGGTTGGTTTATTAAAAAATATCCCAGAACACCGAACATAAAGGAGCAGCATTAAATCCATTATTAGGACATGGAAAGATGTCACCACAGCAAGTCTGCTAAACGAGGGTCGTCCACCAAAACCCATGAAGCGGATAAGATAATTAATCAGAGAAACACCCAGGACTCCAAAGTAGCCCTGATGAAACTGGGCAGCTCTCCTGCAGAGATGGGAGAATCTTTCCATGGCTCCACTAAGAACTGCACAAAGCTCGGTGCTATGGAAGCGTGGTGGGAAAAAACAAACATTGCTTTAAATAAAATAAAATAAAAAGGCTGGACTGTTTGTGATTTCTTCCTCAAACATGGAAGAAGCTGCTGTCATTTTATGCTATCAAAGAAAACACCTTGTTCGAGGCAAATCTACCTCTTTATGCTGAGAGAACCATCCCTACAGTGAAGCACGGCGGTGGCAGCATCATGCCGAGGGATCATGTGTTTTAACCAGCAGGGACTGAGAATCTGATCAGAGTTAATGGAAGGACGGATGGAGCAAAACTTGTTGGGAGTCTTCCAGCTATTTGAGACTTGGATGGAGGTTCACCTCCCACCAAAAGACCTAAACGGACCAGTCAGAATCCAGACGGCATAGTTGGACACGAGCAGCACCCGTCCAACCTGAAGGAGCTGCAGCAGTTAGATCAAGGGTCTGCAACCTGTGGCTCTGGAGCCACATGCGGCTCTTTGGTCCCTCTGCAGCGGCTCTTTCAAGCTTTGACCAAAACTACAATAAAACTGAGTTTTATTGGTTTTTATACAAACAACAAAAAAGGACTAGCTTTAGCAGTTTTCCTGTCATTTATTTTGCTGGAACATATACAAGGAGTAAAACATACTCACTTTAACTTTATCCTTTATTTCTATACTTAATTAATTTTTCCACAGTGAAAAAAAAATACATGGGTCTGCTTAGTTCATAGTTTTTATTAATTAGAATAAACTACACCCTCCACCCTCCTACAATGATCTGGTCTTTTCATTTGTCTTAAATTGAAAAAATATAAATTACTAGATTTTTTAAAATATTTATAATGTCACGCCTACTGGCCACAAAAGCACCTCCAACAAACTTAAAGTGGCCCATGGGCCACTAGTTGATAATCACCGTTGTAGCAGGTTGTTGTGGCTCTGAACACTTTTATGTTAGTGAACAAAGGCGTAAAATGACTCTTTTGAGCCAAAAGGTTGCAGACCCCTGGTCTAGAAAGACCCCCAGACAGAATTGGATATTGCTGGGGATCTACCAACTGAGTCACCATGCCACCCTATGAAATATATAATACATGAAATTCTCCATAATTCAAAAAAAAAAAAAAAGGAAACTGACAGATTCTACCAGAAAAAGAGAAAAGCTGAGAAAGAGCGCCACATCCTTCTTCTCTAACCACGTTTCATTTTCCTCATCTTTATCTCTGAGGATATGCTCTCCTCGGGGTGTATTTACCAGTGGTCTTACAAGCTTTTACCTCCAGGAAACAAGCGGCTGATCTGGCTCATATGTTACAATGATTCATCTTGCTCACTATCAACCACGAGGCATAAATGCAATACAACCAAATTAAGGCCGCTCAGCCAGACAAACAAGCTGGGGAGTTTCAAATCTATGCCTTTTCTTTCATTTTCTTTGGTAAGCCACTGCAATTTATTGCTATAGGGAGAGTGATTTCTTGAAGCTAAATGTGTTTTTTTTCTTGCTGCAGCTTCTCTTTAATCTATTTATTTTAGTTCAAAGGCAAAGCAGCAGAAAAAGCATCCCTGTGCATACATACAATGCATTATTGACTGCACACTTCCAGTCAGTGGCAGTGCTTTCCACGTTTCATTCTTGAACCCAAGTGAAGTTATTTTGTATCATCAAATCCAAATTACGTTTCAAGAAGACAGAACACACTCAAGAAACATCAATACGGTCTGCCTCCATAACACCTACACTTGTCACTGCATTTTTCATCCCAACATAGTGACTGATCAATGTGTACAACTTAGGTTGTGTTCCAGCAGTGTTACATCTTCTGAGCAGTTTGATCAGCTAAAGTGAGGCTGACTTGTGCAGGGAGTGCGTTTGGTTTGCACCGACATGCCATGCCCCTTCAATGCTGGAGGTGTCTGTTCTGGCTCTCTTCAAGTGAATCCAAAATCCCCAGAGGGACAAAATGCCAGAATCTTATCTATCCTGTTGAAGCAACCAAAAAAGAACAAAAAAAAAAATTAAAAATCTAAAAAAGCACTGTATCTGTGCAACAAAGAGAGAGAACAAGCAGGACATAGCTCCCAAAATAAATAAGAAAATTGCAGTGGGATATTGAAAATTGTCTTGTACCTGCTCTTCTTGATGTAGCCGTTTACTTCATACGCGAAATTACTTTCTGTTATGTCATTTATTTTGTTGTCAACTTGAAACAAAGCAATGCTCTCTAAATGTGGGCAATATGACAAAAAAAGTCAAAGTTTTAAATTAAATCACAATCCCGTGCTTTGGTTGTTAACTATTGCCTTGTTTTAGATGCATTCTACTCTAAAGTTCAAGAAATAAACATCAAAGTTCATGCTCAGTAATCCAAGTAAAAAATCCATCAAAGTGAAATCTGGTCCTCTGGATGGTTTCTTTGTGTCGAAACGTTTCGTTTTTCATCCAAAAGACTTCATCAGTCCAAGGAGCCACAACAAACTTAGTCTTATAAATAGCACCTTCACATAATGGGCCAACCAGTTTGATGGTGATGAGATGGTTTCTGGAGTCTGCCCTCTCCCTCGCCGACTCGTCTGAGGCAGCCATGGCCAACGTGGTTCAAAATATCAAAGTTCATGATCAATTATCCAGGTAAAAAACTAAAATCAAATCCAACAAAGTTTTTTTTTTTTTTTTCAAGAAATAACGTTTAAATCTGGATTAAAAGCCTAATAGCTGGTCTGAGAGCAGAAAGAGAAAGTAGATGTTTGCTGCTTTAAAACAAGTCAAGCCAAGTCAAATTTTTTTATAAAGCACATTTAAAACAGCAGCTGTTAAGTGCTTAACCATAAGATCAAGTCAGCAATTAAAGAAAATTAAAAGATGTAATTAAAAGCATCAACATAAAAACAAATGGAGAGAATGAAATACTAAATCAAAACACATTGTGTTAAAAGTCAGTGAAAACAAGTGTGCTTTTCAAAGAGATTTAAAAGCAGGAAGTGAAGCGGCCTGTCTAATGTTGAGGGGCAGATTGTTCCAAAGTTTGGGGCCTGTGACTGAAAAAGCCCAATCTCCTTTGAGCTTCAGCCAAAAGCAGCTGATCAGATGATTTCAGCGCCCAAAAACTAACATATGGTTGAAGTAGGTCAGAGAAATATGAGGGTGCAAGTCCATTTAGACATTTAAAGTTCAACAAGATAATTTTAAAATCCATTCTGACATGCACAGGGAGCCAGTGAAGGGAGGACAAAACTGGTGAAATGTGCTCAACCTACGAGTTCCTGTTGAGAGCTGAGCTGCAGCATTTTGGATGAGCTGGAGACCTGAAAGGGACGCCTGACTGACCCCGACATAAAGGGTCATCTGTCCCATAGGTAGCCTTCACTGCTGTGTTTCAAGCCAAACTCTTGTTGGAATCTCAAAAATCGTTTTTTAACACATGCAAAACACACCCATACAAAAACATTCAATCATCATGTACAACAATCAAATGTTTTAGGCCAGATGGCCAACTTGCTACTCTCAGAAACAGCCTGAGGACAACCAAGGCCAAAGGAGTTCAATCTGTTTGTTAAACATAGTCAAGAGTCTAAAACCATCCCAAAAATAACTCCAGTCCCAAACGTGTCATAGCAAATCATGTAAACTGCTGCTTTATACACCTTTAAACTGGCATCGTCATAGCATTGCATGGTTATTCCGGCAGAAATATTTAGATTTTTTTTTTTCAGAAAGTTCCCCCAGGCTGCACCTGCTGCTCTATTTGTGCTTGGAAATACTCATAAGAACATTTTGAGATTGAAGTTGTTATAACAGATAGAATTACTACACCGCTAGATGCTTACTGTTGGCTGTGCATTGACAAATATGAGTCAGCCCAGCATAAAATAACCTGTCTTTCTGTGAAAAACATTTATATTTTAACAACCTTGCAGAAAATATGACAAAGTGGTCTATTTTTTTTTTATTGTATATTTTTTTTTTATTATTAACATTATTTTAAGGACTTTTTCTTCCTAACATATTTGAACAATCACTTGCATGTGTATTGAGAATCTATACGACCAATAATGTTTTCATCAAAATGTAAATAAAAACATCTTACAGTCAAAGACGCATATCTTTCTCTTGAGACAGAACAGAAGAGCATGCAGCTCCCAGACCGGTTTCCTCTCCTGCATCTTTTTGGAGGTTAGGTATTCTATTAACACGTATCACCCTGGAAGGGTTAGCGGTCGTTACAACATCTGGAGTAAATGGAAACAAAAAGTACAGTTGGTGGAGCTACATCTGACCAGAGGAGGTTAAAAGATGTTTGACCTTGAGAAACAACAGAACATGGCTCAGTAGGAGCAGGTCAGAGAGGAAAAGGAAAGACATCTATCTATTTATCTATCTATCCATCTATCTATAAAAATATATACAGTATTGGATTTGTGTCAGTGAGCTGTTGTGATGCAACTGGTTAAATTGCATTCTAAAACAAGATAGATGGTAGTGCCTGCACAGCTGTGCCAAGCAGATAAATCAATTAAAGTGACCTGATCTGACAAGTCGCCTCGCACTCAGACAGGCTTAATATGAGAACACATGTCCACGAGACTTATGCCTATCTCTGTCTCACCGCTGAAGCTCCTTCTTTTTTTTTTTTTCTATCCTGCAGGAACTCTGATTAAAAGACAGGTTGCTTCAAGATGACACGCCAACCTTTTAATTACATGAAGCCACTAAGATTTTTTTTTTTTTTTTTTTTTACTGTTTGGAGATTTTTTTTTTTTTTAACAGGAAATCAAATTCCTGAACTGCAAGTCATTTTAATATTGTTAAATAACAAAACAATTGTGAGGATTTTCATCCAGAGTATAATAGTGGATGAGAATTAAACACTAATTTTATGGATATACCTGTCAAAATGAAAGTGTCTTACTTTTCATGCAAATTACTGTTTCTTTTTTGACATGAGCACCAAGTTTTGAGCATTTATTTGTTTAAACGTTGAATGTATTTTTATATAAAACTGCAGCACAGCCTCTTGTGATCAAGGTACCAACTCAACAACCCACTCGTGATTTATTGAAATAAAATGTCAGCTGCTTATTCAGAAAGAAGGCCCACTTTCTCTCTGATATCTCTGACTCAGAGACATGTGTCAAACTAAAGGTGCGTGGGCCAGATGTGGCCCTTGTCACAATAGTCTCCAGTTTGCGAGACAATATTCTAAATACTGTACAGTATTTTAGACCTGTCCCCTGCTCGTCTGTGACACGAGTCTCCATCAGTTTTTATTTTGCTTCAACAAACCGAGCACAATTGGTGCAAATTTCACACTGCAATTAGCCGATTTGAAGCCAAGCATACAGCTGCATGATGAATGGAAAAATGCATTCTCATCACAATTATCAGTGAGCACAATATCAGTATTTTAAAGACTGCACTGAATACATCAAGTTTCAGGCATCTATGTTCTTCAGACTTTTGATATCAATAGGTCAATCCAGCAGACTCTCCCTGGCCCTAACACCCACACCAGATTAAGATTATAGTGATGACAGAGGAGACAGTGGGGAAAATGTGAGTTTAGCCCAACCTATCTCGTCATCCAAATACTAAACAGTGTGACACACTGCATGGTTTTCTAATACTGTTCAAATGTTGCCAAAAACATAAAGTTAATTTTTGAATACATGTTTGATTATGATATGAATAAAGTACCGGTAACTTGGAACGTTCCTAGTTGTCACCACCCACATGAATCGTTCCTGTTCCCGGCGCCTGCTCCCTCCAACTGAACGACTTTGGATGGACACTTTTTCTTAATTTTTTTCAGAGATGTAAGGAGTTGCTCCTTTGGGTTTTCTTGATGTTTTGGTTTCATTTTTTTTTTCTGTATTGTGTTGATCTTAGTTCATTTTTCACTGCATCTTCAGTAGATTTGGGATCTTTTTTTTTATTTTTCAGTCACCTGTTTGTGATGCTTATTGTCTCCTCAATTACTCCACTCACTCCCTCATGAGGGATGGCTGTGGCTGAGTGGTTAGAGTAGTTGTCCTCCAATGCAAGAGTTGGTGGTTTGATTCCACCAGCAGTCACATACCATTGTATCCCTGGGCAAGACACTGAACCCCTCAATGCCACCGATGTGTGTCCCATCTGTGTATGAATGTGATAAAGCACTAATTATTCTTTGTATAGATCTAGTAGAGTGCTGTTTGAAAGGGTAAATGAGGGTACAGATTGTGTTGTAAAGTGCTTTGAGTATCTTGATAAAATGGAAAGACGTTATATAAGTACAGTTCATTTACCATTTATTAATTAACCTGTTCCTGTCAGATGTTCTCGTTCTGCCAGCTCCCCTCCCAGCTGACAGAAGCTCCTTGGTTTTTCTTAGCCTCTGTCAGTTCTTATATGTAACTCCCCTGTTCAGCCTTGGGTTTTTTATAGCTGTATCTCCTGGTTTTGCTTCTTTTAATGAATTGTCTCCTTTTTTTTATTTTTGTATTCGACCTGCCTGCCTGTCACCTGCTGCCTGCACTCTTGGGTCCTCTGCCAACAACCCAAATTTGTCACGGTATAGTTTTACAAGATGTCACAGGAGGGGGAAGAAATTTGAACAATTGAACATTTCATGTCTAACAACTGACATCAAACTGTATGAATTTATTCGATAAATATTGACTGACATTGGTGCTTATTTAGGACAGTTTATTTTTTATTTTTTAGAAAATCCTTTTCATGGGAAACACTTCATTTTTAAAAACAGTTAAGTTCTGCTAAGACACAGGGTGATAGCACAAAACTCTTTAGGATATGTTCATTTTTTTTGTCTTCACTTCTTCTCCTACGGGATAGATCTGTACAATGTTCAAAGGCCTAGTTGGTAAACAGCGGATAAGAAGCGTTCTAAAAATGTCGGAATGCGAACATTTGCAGAGTTCAAAGCAAAACAGGACCAAAATAAAAGCAAACTTTGAGCCTTTCAAACAGATCGCAGATCCTTCCGTCTCGGGGAAAACAAGAGCGGTGTTGACTCTGGTCTTATCCTTCTCTTTGTGGGAGGATTTTAGGCTGAAGAGCTTAGTTTGTTCAGTGGAGGAAACCTGGTGGTTGTCCCAATATGGGTTGCAGGGCAGAGACTTCCATGAAGTAACACGAATTCTCAAATAACACAGAGAATGGCTTTCCTTTTTGTTTTCAGGAAGAACACTTCTGCTGCTCAGTTGACTCGTCCTTGAGAGTCAGTTTTGGGGTGTCATTGATCACATCCAGTCTCCAGCCTCAAAAAGTATTTTTCATCACGGCCTATGTTTTTCCTTGAGTCTTTTAGTAAGAGTATCCTGAACTACAGGACACATTTTAATTAAAACTTGCAAAAAGTAATAATTAGATGCACATCTGCAAATGATTACCAGTTCAGATCAACCCAATTTAAGATCGCCGCCACAGCCAACTGGCTTTAAAAAGCACAGAAATGACCATAACTTAACACATTACATAGATATTGACCTAGAATTTAGTGTGGTAGTAACTGAGATGGATTCCCAACATATACAGTATTTTGCACACTAACAGTTTGTGTATATGCTCTGTATATTTTTGTCTTTAAATATTGGAAGTCAAGTCTGTACATCTGCTAGAAAAAAATATCTCAGGAACCATTGGAAAAATGACTGGACATTAAGATGTTGGTTCAAAACCCAGGCTTTAAAGCCAGTGGGCAATATGCATTCCTTCCAGTGGTGTAGTCTACTTTTTTGTAGTGGATATAACACAGTAAATTTAGTTTTACGTTGGACACCGCTGAAGCCACGGAGCGCAAATGTCCAACGTAAAACTAACTTTACAGAGATTGGCCTGCATACTGTTCTTAGAAACCAAACTACTCTGGTTAGTACAATGTAATCATCAATTTATTTTGATTTTTAAGCATACTGAACGTTTCCAAATTTCTCTGATGCTTATATTTAAAAAAACAGACAACAAACTTTGTACAACAGTTGGCTTTGTATTAAAAACATGTTATATATAGCATTTATAAAACGGTATCAAAGCAAAACATGTTCAAGTACTGTATTAAGTACAGACGTATAAGTTATACAATCATTAGCTGGATAAGTGGATGTAATAAACAAGCGCCACATACAGATATATACTGTACAGTATATTGTTACAGAAGTGTTTACCTGCCATTTAACATTATATCAATGACACGTGCCTAATGATATGTCACGTATCACTGGACACTTTTAAGTGGGGCTACTGCAATTCTTAAGCTTTTATAGTGGGTATACGCTGTGTTCCTGCGTATGTCGTAGATTACACCACTGATTCTTTCCAAGAATACCAGGCCCTGAATTCTTTCTAAGCAAAGCGAAAAGTATTTAATTTTTATTGGTGAAAAGGGGGACTTACCCTTCATCTGTCTGTGCATGTTGTGATCATAACTAGAAAAATAAATGGAGGTACCATCTCTTTTAGTTTATGGCTGCATTTAGATGTAAGAAATGTAATTAACAAAAATTGTGTTGCCAAGGCAAAATTCAAGATGGCCACAACTAAAAAATGTAAACCAACCACAGTGTAACCCCTATCCATTTGAGTATTGTGCACCAAAAACATTGTTTACTTGCATTCCCTGTTCAATTTGTGTCCAGAAAAACACTTGTTTCAAAAACTAAACATTCATTAATGAAACCCTTCAGTGACGGGGTGCATCATTGTACCACTTGTTTTATCTGTGTTCTGTGTAAATTATTTGATCACAAAGTATAGATGGGGCTACAATGCACGCTAACTTTACACAAGCATACTGAAAATCCATCCATCAATATAACCAATTAAAACACATTCAGAGGGTGTCAGTCTTTAATCATTTCAAGTATAGACTCTTTTTTTATCAAAGCACGCTGGGAATAAAACTAAGAAGCACCTAAAATGCTATTTGTCTCAAGCACATCAAAAGTCTGGTTAATTTTTAATCATTTGTCTTGGGAAATAGTGCCGCACTTATTTCAAACAGAACAATAGTGAACTGTGATCTTTCAAACATTAGTTTGATGACCTGCTTCCCAAGACCCAGTAGTGTAATCACTTAGAGAATTAGGCAAACAAAGGCTGATATTCAAGACAAGAAAGGAAAGGGAGAAGTGAGGAACAAGAGGTGTAGAGACAGATGAGAACAAGGCAAAAAAGCAAAAACGTTGGCATTCAGTAGGAGTTTTAATATTAAAACAATGTGAAATCTTCTTGTTTTTACTGTGCCGAATGGTTGGCTGTTATCATAACCTTTCACTGAAGCTGTCGGCTGATGGAAAGTCAGGACGCAGAGAGAATAAGAGACAGAGACGCAACACGCTCACTCCAACAATCTATCAATATCTCCCCGTCTCTGTCTCTTTCTATCTCTGTCTCTCTCAATTCAGCTCAGACTGAATCTGCTTCACGGGCATCAAACTGAAACAACCCCAAGTACAAGAGGAGGAATGCACAACACGACCAAGACTGGTCAAAAATAATGAATATGTATTCTGTTAATGTGCACGAGTCATGCTAAATATCCTGACTATGGCTTCAAGACAACAATAATTACCGTATTTTCCGGTGTATAAGTCACAGTTTTTTTTACTAATTTTCATGTCCTGCGACTTATACAGCGGTGCAACTTATTTATGGATTTTCCCCCATGTTTTTAGACCCATTTTTGGCTGAGAAATGACCGTTTCCATTCATTCTGACTGTGGAAAAAAAAAGTGCAG